>JAADWY010000085.1:0-71721 GCA_023336355.1 Pythium dissotocum | reverse complement strand
GGGGGGGGGGGGGGGGTAGCATTATCCCGAACCGGCCACTTTGCCTTGATAGCCGGAATGACGTGGTCCACAATGTAGTGTTTGTAGAGCTGACGGTCGACAGTCGCAACATTCCTCGTACAGATAGTGCCCTTCTCTCTGTTCACGCTGTTTCGCTGGGCGACGAACGTCTCCGTCAAAGGCCACAACCCGATCTTTCCGTCGAACATCATGACCGTGCTGTGGTCGAGCCTAGTGATCATATATTTTCACAGGTTAGTGACACATCGGATACATTTAAAATAGGAGGGTGTACCTTGGTCGTGCCACGGCTGCCAAAAACATTGTCTTTGGAATGAACCGCTTGCTCTTCCTGTCTCGCGGAGGCGGCTTCTCGCCATCAAGCAGCAGATATGCGCGGTCGTCCTTGTCCTCGTTAAACCATTTTTCATCCACGTGGACGACATCAAACCCACCATCAAACTGTATCGTAGACTCGTCCAAGTGCGCCAGCGAGAACTGGGCAACGCAGTTGGCTTCGGTCAAGGTCGGCTTGATGCGGTCGGTCACACGGGTGAGGAGGCCGTCGCGTAGAAGGACGCCAACGATGCGCTGGACACACCGGGAGCGGCGGCGAGTTGCCGCTGGTTCTGCCTCTGCTTGACGGGAACGGCACGGATCTTAGCGACGAGCTCGTCGCGGTCGATTTTCAGCGAATTAGAGCTATTTAAATTTGAATGCTGCGTTTTTTTCGGACCGGAGAAAGTATCTCGTACTCCCTGACTAGCCTGAAGCGTACGGCGGCAGTCACGCGAGACGGGCGGCGCCGTAAGGTCCTCCATACCCTGTTGTTAGCGGCGTCTTCAAACCGTTGACGTAGAGTGTCAGTAGGATACAAACGAACTTGAGCCAGTTTTACTATACGTTCGCGCCAGTTCTGGAAGAGGAGCGCCGTCCAAAATCCACGACGAGTTTCCCAAGCTCCTCTATTGTCTGACTATGTCATACACAACCACGTTCTGAAGGACACATACGCACATCATAGGGCCGACCCCAAAAACCAGTTGGCCGTCAACCAACGAGTATCATACACCGGCGTCTATTACCCATCAAGTCTTGTCTCGACATCTTCATGCTCTGCTAAAAGCTCAACGACTTCTCGCCATCCGATCACCCGATGAATGTCACAGCACCACCATGTGAACGTCCACAGTAGCCCATGCGCTCACCCGGCCTCCCCCCAGACACCTAGGTACAGAGGCCATTTGCTCGCCCACGGACACTGCAGGACGCCACACGACCTTCACGCTGACGCTGACGCTCGCCCTGAAGACCCACACCACACACACGAGACGACCGAGACGAAGACACCTTCTGATCCTCTTGCGTCGTGTTGAAGATGTACTGAAAGGCCTTTTTCGTTGCCGACATGCTCCAACCACCCCGGTCAGCAATCCACTGCAGCGTGAGCTCGGGTTAGCCGTTGGCAGCTTGGGCGCCACCACGACGAAACGAATGCGAGGACAGCGACGGCTGCACACCGGCCGGGGCGGAGATCCGGCTGAGGAGGCGATTGACGTAGCTGTGGATTCCTGGAGCGGCCGCCTCTCTTCCTTTCGACGTTCCCGCATCGTCGCTGATCCCGAGCAGATCCAAGTCGACGGTCACGCCTGCGAGGACGTCAGCGAGTGGTACGAGTGGGCCGAGCTCAGTGACGTCCGCGCTGCTTGGTTCCGGGAGATGCGGGAGCAAGTACGAGCTGGGAGTTGTCTGCATCGCTAGGGCGGTGGCAAGGGCGGTCACGGGACAGGTGATGGCACACGCGTCCGGGAAGAGCGACAGCCCATTCTCCTGCGATGCCTTGACCCGCAGGAAGCGCACGAAGAGCATTGCCTCCACACATCAACAGGTTCTGCTTGCGAAGCAGCGTCAAGTCCGAGGCTCGCCCAAACAGGTACCAGAGCATGGCAAGGAGCGCGACGTCTTGGTAGTCGGCAGGGCTGGACGCGCTAGAGTAGACATAACGCATGGGCGAATAGAGGTCATCCTTCGAACACCCTGTTGCTTGCATGACCATCGCACTCTCCGGTCGTGTCTTGCAGAAGCGATCTAGGAGACCGCTCTTCTTGAGCAGGGCCGCTGAGACGTGCGCGCTGCTCTGCGGGAACAGCGCGAGTAGCCACAGCTTTGCCTGGCGGAAGTACTGCATGACAGTGTTGTGCGCAAGCTTTTGCCCGTTCTTGGACTCCAGGAACGCAAGGTAGACACCAAAACGATCTATAAGACTCACGAGAATCGCTCCGGTGGCGTCGGCGCGCACGCAGGATGCCACGTAGGCCATGTCCACCTGGGTTTTGTCGAGAAAGCGCTTGAAGACTTTCTCGGCGATGGTCTGGGCCTTGATGGTGTTCGTCGATTGCAGCTGAGAGAGTTTGATGACGGCTTGTTGTCGGAGTGCTGCGGATATGCAAATGAATACGTCGTAGCCTCTCGTTTTGTATGCGTATAGCCATATTTTATGATTTGCTCCGACAAAATATGGCGGAGCCAGTCGGAGCGTGGGTTACGCTCTATTAACCTTTTTTGATTGGCTGAAATACACGTCACAGTGGACCCCATTGGCCTGGGGTTGGTTTTCATAGGTTTGATTGGCTATTATGTGCAATACATTTCTCTAGAGATGTCGGAGCTTTGACGATATTCAACCATATCGGCCGCGTCGCACCCGTCGATCGCGTGGGATTACAGTATCAGCCGAGGAGCTGACGTGGTCGCGTGCAGCTTTGGCTTTGCGTGGAGGCATCGATCTCTGGATAATATCCGGGTAAAATCCATCTTCAGACCGGAATATCTGTCCAGTTTGAATTTGACGAGACCATCACTCTGGTCGAAACGGACCCGCCGCGCTGCCTTTCCCGCCAGACAAATCATTCCGCCAATTCAGCTCACTCATTTTGACAATGACCACCAACACAGGACGCAGAACATGACACAGGGCAGCATGGAGAGCTGCGGCGCAGACAGCACGCATGAGAGTCCCAAGCGCAAGCAGCGGAAGCGCTGCCACTGCAAGAGAGGCAAGGCACGCGGAGGAGAAAAGCGCCACCGCTGCGCCCGCCACAAGTCACAGCAAGCTGAAGACGAGGTGCAAGCGGTGATGACAACGCCGTGGCTGGCCACTGCCACGGGGAGCGAGCGCAAGTACAAGGAGGTGCTGTACAAATGCTCAACGCGAGCCATCGTCGGCCCCGGTCGAGCCATCGTCGGCCCTGGCTTCCGCGTGCGCGAGCTCTTGTTCAAGGAAGAATGCGTCTCTGTGAAGGTTTCGTTCACTGTGAACCCAGCAGCATCGGTGCCTACGCAGCAGCAGTTGATTTTGGAGACACTCGTCGAAGGTCTCGGCCACGCAGTGGAGCAGAGATGATCAAGGCAAGTTCTGCTGTTCCCGATGCGAATGGGATCGCACGCAGTGGCTTCACCGTGAGTTTGGCCAACAAGCATCTCGTCGGCCAGTTTCTCCAGAAGATACAGACACAGGCACTCGATGGACTCGCCAATGATCTCAAGGCAAAAGTTGTCAAGAACGTCGCTCAACCGCTGGCGGTGATCACAAGCAAATGTATCTCGGGCACGTTCTCTATGACGTCGGCGAACGGTGTCGCGACAGCCTGGGCCAGCGCGGCCTTTCCGACGGCCCGAGCTGCCAACGCGTTTTTCAAGTCATTTATGGCGAGCAAACTCAAACTGCCCAAGCAAGTCAAGGTCCGTCTGACGGGCTACGATGACGGAGACACCAACGGCGTCAAGGAACCTTGGCACCCACCGCTCAAGAAAATGCATCTGAAAGAAGGCCACACCAAGCCTGTGTTTGTGATCGACGAAGCCCGGATCGAAGCTGCGTCCTCCAGCTCCGTTTCGTTGCCATGATCTCAGGCCTTTCATCCGAGATTGACGAGGAGGATCTGCGCGCGTGCTGGCTACCACACAAGTGTACCGTGACTATTCTTCGAAAGCCAGATCCAGTGGTGGACCAAAGAGTGACAGTGTTGGGTGTTGAAGTGCTCATGCGCGCGTCACAGAGAGCGCATGTGGACAACATAGTCAGTTAGACTGTCCACCTGACAGGGAAAAGTGTTCTGCAGCAATTGAAAGTCAGAACGCCACTTCGCGGTTGCGTCGGATCGATATCCCCAGAACACTTTGTGGTCCGCAGGACTAATGTTCTGATTCAGAACCTGCGTTCTGAATCGAACGGCAATTGTGCAGTTTATCCAGATCATCCTTGGCCGGATAGACTGACGCCCACAGATTCACGGGTCCAACAGCATCAGTCGAACGCACCCACTTGGTGACACGGCTGGATGATTGAATTGTGTCGCGTTGTGCTCGCCCATGTGGCCACAATGCAACGATGATCCAAGGGTCGCGGTGGCGGGTTTCGACCCGTTTCCTGAATTTGCAAGTGCTACAGACTGTAGCTCACCGACGGGTCGGGTTCTCGGGATAGAGCACAGCAACAATCCAGATCATCCATTTGGGTAAAAACCTGCTGTCGGCGTCGGTGGTTGGGGCAAAATGGTGTGTGACGAGGGACAACTCTGTTCCGAAAGTCTTGAACTCGACACTGGGCAAGAGCACCGTATGTTTCCGCGCAAGCCGAGACACTCTCCATGCGGTCGCGGCGTCTGGCCGGTGTCGGGCTCTTCGTTTTCATAGACGCCGTTGTGGAGACCAAGAGCTCTGCCGCAGCTGGGGCTTTAGTGCTTTGTGTCCAGTGTCCGCTCGCCTGACTTTGGTCGTCTTGTTGCCTGGTTTGGCTTTGCTTGGGCTTGGAGCAGCGAAGGCGTCGACACGAGCGGAACACTTTGGGAACTGGCGTTCTGCGCCGAGTGCCGTGCTTTTCCTCGAAACGGTTCCGGTTGGAACGAATTACGCGACACAGCATAACTGCCGTGGCCGACGATCGTCCCCAGCACTGGCTGATCTGGAGACCTTCCTGCATTACAGTAACCAATCTCCACTCCGACGAGTATGCGCGTGAGTACAGCGGCGCTAGTCGCGACGACGGCGACGGCCCTGGTGGCTATGGGCGCGCAGGCCGACGACGTCCAGGTCAAGGTTGCGAGTTTCAACGTCCGCACGTCGCAGGCAAGTGAGGACGCGCTACAGAGCTGCAGCAACTGGGCTGGCGCCCGCAAGGGCAACGTCGTGGGCCAGTTCAACTCCATGGACGCCGACTTCGTGGGCACGCAGGAGACCTCAGACGACCAGCGAGGCTACCTGGACGACACGCTGAAGGCCACGTACAAGTCTATCGGCACGCGCTCGGGCTCGCTCGACGGCCGTGCGTCTGAAGTCGACGCCATCTACTACAAGTTCGCGGACTGGACCATGCTCGCCGAGAAGACGTACTGGTTTGTAAGTGTCATTGTCTCTCTGTTGAATTGGTGGCTGGTACATTACGCTCACACTCCCTTTCCTATCACAGGGCCCCAACACGGACGCTGCTTCGGCTGCGTGGAACATGCAGTACTACCGCACTGTCGTCTACGGCCGCTTCCAGCACGTCAAGTCTGGACTCACAGTCTGCATCGCCAACACCCACTACGAGACGCCCGGCAACGACCTCGCACAGAACGAAGCCTCCAAGATCATCATCGCCAAGACGCCGGCGTTCTGCCAAGCAGGAGATAAGATCACAGTGCTGACCGGAGACTTCAACGCCAAGCCAAACTACCAGGGCATCCAGACGCTGTACGCCGACAACTGGAACGAGAAGTCGTCGGACCCGACGTTCTGCGGCAACATGCTCTCACCAACGTGCCAGGAGAAGTTCGACTTCACGCTCTACAAGCTCGCCAGTGGAACCGACGTTTGCCACCTCAAGTCGGAAGTCATTCGACAGGAGTTCTCGGGCTGCTACCCATCCGACCACGCCGTGCTCATGAGCACTTTCTGCATCAGCGGCTCATGCTGCGGTACGACTCCGACTCCTACGCCCTCGCCTTCCCCTGACACGGCTAATCAGACGAATTCATCGACAGGTACCGAAACGCCTGCCCCCGTCACGTTTTCGACCAGCGGCTCCGGCGGCGAGAACGAGGCCGAGATCCAGCCTGGAGTTGTCTCTCCAGCAGGAAGTAACCAACTGTTGTCTGGCACGAGCACTGACGCCGCCGGCGGTGGTGGCGACGCGGCGTCGGCGGGCGGCTCCGGCACAGCCACGCAGATCAACACCAAGTCGGAAAGCACGACGAGTGCCACCGGCACGGTCTTTGCGGTCATGGGCGTCATCGGTGTGGTCGGTGCCGTCTGCGCCTTCGTCATCAAGAAGAAGCGTGCGCTCGAGTCCCAACTCGACGACCAGAAGTCCGGTCTCGCGCCAATTCCGTCGTTCTTCAGCCGCGCCGACGCAGACGCGCTGTCCCCGCAGCGAGCCACGCAAGGAACCGCAGTCGCAGGACGGAACACCAAGGCCATGGCCCGCAAGTTCAGTTCGCCAGTCCCTACTCTCGAGACCATCACGGAGAACCGCGACCGCTCCTTCTCGCAGACCTCGTCGATCCCGTGCGACGACCGTCGGTCGAGCATGGCGCACTCTGACCGCTACGGCTCCGACCAGTATGGAAGCCGTATGTCATCGCCAGTTCTGCTGGATGATGACGGCCGCGAGACCGGCCGTGGTTCCAGCCGCCTCTACTTTAGCGAAGTGGTGACGGACCGCACGGTCAGCAAGAAGAGCAACGACTTCGCACTCTTATAGTCGCGTACGCGGCACTACCGACGATAGCGCAAATGTATTTTGCGTCTTCGCCGCGTCCATGTTAACAGTACAAGGTAGCAGCGTTTCCGGGGATTCATGAGGATGCCCGAGACGAATTTGTCCAGCTCATGCCACCAACCGAATGATGTAGTGATCCAACAACCAACCAAACAAACAAAAACACTTGAGAGTTCCATTCAACGTTTTCTTCCACCACTACCTCTCTACAACACCAGCTCTTGTCGCTCTTGCAGCTGCATCTTTTTCTCCTCCATCTTGCTCTGGACCGACGCCAGCTCTTCCTCCAGGCGGGTCTTGCGCTTCTGCAGCCTCTTGAGGTGCGCGGCGTGCTCGGCCGCGGTCTGCTCCTTCACTTTCTCGATGCTGCGCTCGATGGTACTGGACTTGGAGTCCTTGACCTGGATCTTGCGGAACGACTGCTCCACTTCCTTCGACGCGGCCTCCAGATGCGACTCCGCGAGCGTGCGCGCGCGCGCATTCACGCAGCTGAGGTTCATGATGGGCGACGCCAACTGCGAAATGAAGAAGCAAGCACGGGACCCCTCTCAAAACGATATTCCAAATCATCACTTTAAGAAGGTTACTGGTGAGACCATCACTCGGATTTCAGGCTTGAAGTGCAAGTGGCAACCAAACAAACAGACAAGCGGCATCGGACAGACATGGCGGATGCGATGGCGGCGCTGGAAGCGCTGGATGAGGAGCTACATGTAAGGATGTGTATACATATACGACACGCCTGCGCTATTCTCATGGTGGTGTGCTGCAGGCGGCGACACTCGCCAGCGACCAGGAAGGGCGACGCGCCGAGCAACTCAGGGAAACGATTCGAGATCTGACCGACCTCATCGAAGGCGAGCAGAGTGCTGCTGCGTTGTACGCATCGACAGAGGTGGGAAGGCCCAGATACGGTGCTTGAGTATTCGAGAGGCTGATGCCGCTCGGCCGTGTGTGGAGATCGCGTTGCGAGGGCGGGCTCGACTCGCGAAACGCTCACGAGAACTGGTGGAGAGCGAGCTGCGTGCAGTCAACACGCGCGTCACGAAGGTGAGGGACGCAGTGCCATGGATAGTCACTTGTTAATACGAGCGATATCTGAAGCGACTGCGTTTGTTGGCAGCAAGTGAAAGACTGCCAGTTACGATCGCGAGAGTTCGCGCAACACAGGTCCCATCGTCAATGGCTTTTTGGACGCGTCCATCTCGTGTTAGAACTCACCGATGACGATGTTGATACGATAGATCTTCGCTGTGGAACGTGGCGAGAGGTACGTCTCACTCTACTACAAGTGCGAGCTCTGAATTTTGGCTGAGCGTGGTGTTCACATAGAATTAGAGTCGAGATTGTCCGAGATCGCGATGCCCATGGTAAGGCGGCAGTTGCGTATGATTAACAGAGAGAGTGCTTCTAAGTGGACAGCGTGTGCATCGCACTAGCGCGTTGAAAGGAGTCGCAGCACAGCGACTATCATTTGCAAGGAGTCGCGACATGTCAACGAAGATCCACTCGACGCGTTGCGAACGAAGGTGAGTGTTCAATCACCGAAGCGAGTAGTTCCGTCGAGCTGACGCTGTCGTGGACAAATGGGTTTCCTGCCAAATAGATTGCGATCCGCGAGAAAGAGCTCAGAGCTCTCGAGCGTCTCAACGAACGGCATGTCAAGGCGGTAGATGCGGTGGAAAAGAGTTTAGACGAACTTCAAGGCGCAAAACACGCGAAAGAACAGGAGAATCTAGAGCGAGAGGAGTCGATCCTCCTCGGAAACTTGCGATCGCCACCACCAGCGAAGCGCAAAGCCCTCGAGTCACCTGCTGCAACTCAAAGCCGACTCAGCAGGGTCTTTGAGCGCCAAAAAGGTGAAATCAAGTCTCCAAGACTGTAAATTCAAGTCATGCTGACGACTTTGTGCTCTGTACGAGAGGTCCGTCGAAAACAAAGCAGCCAGCAAGCAAGAGGAAACGCCAAGCCACGCTCACTGGGCCAACCAACCAGTTCACGCCGTTACCACTCAACGACATCACTGGAAACAACAACACTGGCGCCGACAGTGATTTTAGCCTGTCGGACTAACGCCGTGCCACACAATAGACTGAACTGCCACACCACTAACGCATGCAAGTCAAATTTACATCACGACTCTTCACATAACTGGAAGAACGAGGACGCCACGCAACATGGCGGAGCACGAGCTGCAGGACTTTGACTATGGAAACGAGTCTCTCGACCAGTTTGCCTCCTACGAGGACTACCTGGATTCGCAGCTCACCGAGACCGATCTCTTCTATCTGGAAGACGAGGAACTAGCGCGTCAACTCGTGGAACTGGGCTACCGCGGCTCAGGAGAAACCCTCCGCCGTGAAGACTTCGAGGCACGCAAGCGAGCCGAGCGTGAGAGGAACGCGCAAAAGACCAACATCCCCAAGCCCCTCGCGAGCGCCGGCAAGGATCTATCACAGTTTCCGCTTCTGTCGGCTCTCGCGAGCCGGGAAGACCTCGTGCGCAACGGAAAGCTTACTGTCAGTACCAAAGCACGATACATACATGAGTGCTCATGTCACTAACTCTATGTTCTTGACGTGGCAGTGCATCATTTTCGTGCGTGACAAGAACAGCAAAGGCCAGGAGATCAGCGGCTACATCGACTACGCGTACCGCCTCAAGACTGAGGCTTTCGAGCCGTACTTCGAACGCAAGAAGAAGCTGCTGCCCAAGCCGTCGGACCTGAGCTACTACAACTGGGAGACGCAGACGTCGACGTCCAACTCGACGCCCAACTTCCAAGTGATCGCCGACAGTGAAACGGGGCTGCTCTTTAAGAACAAGCGAGACCGCAAGGTTGTCAACGTCGACCCCAAGGCCAATCCAGGCGACAACTCGACCCGCACCGAGATCAAGACCAAAGAGTTCCTCCAAGTCGTACTTTATGACCACATGACGCGCCGCAAAACGTGATCCACTGACTGCTCTCGTTTACAGTCCGGTAGGCTGTCTAATATACTCTTCTACTGCCGTTGGCTGTTGCAATCAACTGACTAAAACCTCCTCACCCGATACGTCCCATGACGCACTGCAGCACCGCTCGATAGCCACGGCGCGCGAGGTAGAGTTTGAACGGTCCGGACTCGATGGCCTGGAAGATGTTTTGGTGTACCGACGCGATGAGCTCGACGCGAGGGTAGTCGGTGGAGGAGTCCGAATGCAGTGCGATACTCAGGCGGCGACTGAGTTGCTGGGACTGGAATGACTGCCGCAGCTGCGCAACTTCGTTCGGGCGGATCATAGGCAGAGCCTCCGTCATGCGAACGATCGTCTTCAGGTGCTCCCACTCGTCTTTCGGCGTTCGCATCCTTTCGTCAGCGTTCATGATGCCGTTTTCACGTTGGATGCAGCGTTGCCGGAAGAGTTCGCACTCCAGCCAGGCGTTCAGGAGCGCCTGAGCGCCGATGCCGTACATGAAGTCGCTGAACGACTTGAGCAGCTCCTTCCGTGCAAGCACGCGTTGAAGGAGGGAGGGCTCGGAGAGTGGTGTTGTGATGGCTTCTTCTTCTTCGTTGCGACTCACGGCCTGTGGTGGTGAGGTTATCCAGTCAGTGTCCAGTCGCCTGTTCTCCTTGAATAAGGAAACTGCAGCTACTCACGTCTTCCGTTATGATGATCTCAGCTTCATACAGCCGATGGTTTTCGCCGCAGATGCCGATCTGGATGTGCAGAGCGTGTATCCACGCGATCATTTCTTCCTTGTTACTGGCGCAGAGCTGCAACATCAAACGAGAATCACGCGGTGAGCTCAGACGCTGTGATGGCTGCCAAGATCGCAGTGAGCAGTGGTACGTACGTGATATTCTCGACGAGGTGTCCGCAGCTCAAATGAGAATGCCACTTTCTGTTGAAGACACGCAGCATCAAAGCCGATTAGTCACCAAGCACACTCGCGCGACAGGTTACAAGGCATCAGAGAGGAACGCACCACATCGGGTTTTGCTTTCGCGAGGTACGCGCTCAACAAGCTGATGGTCGTCACGTCGCGTTGGTTGGTTGCTGACTTGCAGTAAAGCAGTTGGTCGTCCTGCACGTAAAGGCGAAATTCCGATGCATCAGCCATCACACGCGTGGAATCGTCAGATGTACACGAACCCGATAGAACATACCTTGACGACGAACCATCGCTTCCGCCACACGTTCGGGTCTTTCACGCTGGCCTTCTGAAGGTAACCTGATCGAATGCCCTGGAGATAAAGGAGATTAGCCATGGATACCCCGACCAGTGAATGGACCAATAGAGCGAACGTACTTTGCCAAGGAAAGCTGGGAAGATCAGACCTTGGGACTCAGACGTTTCCTTCTTCATGTACTCTTCTTCCAGATCCAGTGGCGCGCCACGAACATCCTGTTGGACAATGGCAGCATTGGAGAGGGAGCGTGAGAATATTGCCACTAGAGACAGATAAATGTCCATGACGACACGTGATATCATCATACCTTGAGGATGAACTTGAGCGGCGGCCTCGTGCGGTGTTTGGCCTTCGGACGGAGCGGTCCGAGCGAGTCCTCGCCGTCGGCGGTGTTCGTGCGCACGCGGTTGAGCTTTTCGACTATCGGCAATACGAGTTCTTCATCTTGAAGAGTTCTTCCTGACAGCGAGCGGACTATTATCAACACAGAGAAACCATTAGAAGAGTGCAAGTCTGACGCTGAAGCATCCAATCGAATCTCACCACTTGTGTCACTCGGGTAAACGACGACGATCACGTAGAAAGCAAACTCTGCCGCCGGGATCTTGATCTTGTTGGCCATGGACTTCCGCACCTCGAGCACCGTGGTCGTGGCCGTGAGTTTGAAGACCGTCGACGACGTGAAGCTCTGGTTTTCGAAATAAATACGCGCGAAGCCCGTGCGCTCGTCAGTCGGCGGCTTCCCCGGTCGGAGCCCTGGATGGCTACGCTTACGCTCGACCACTGTGGACGCGGAGCTGATGCTCTGTGCGCTGTCATTGCGCGTGAGCGACACGAGCGACGGCGACGGCGGTCGCGAGCGCACGCTATTGGTCGTCGAGGGCGCGCGCAGCCGCAGGTCCGGCGGCAGGAACTGCTGCAGCGCGATCTTGCTCTGCGACAGCTGCGTGGCGCTCCTATCTCGCCCCGCGTCGCTTCCATCGCCGTTGGCGGCGGCCTCCTCCTCTGAGCTGATGGCCTCCACGGCGTCGTCGGCACTGCCGCTCAGTTCGACGCTGATCTCATTTTCGTCCACACCGACGGCCTCCTGCACGTCGCTGGCGTCCGCGTCGCGCTCGCTGCTGCTGTTGGTCATCGTGAGGTTGCAGGGCTTGGTGCCGGCGGGCGGACGGGGCGGGGCGGGCAGCGGTGGCGGCGGTGGTAGCTGCATCGACGGACAGCTACCTCTCTTATTCGCGCACGGACTGACTGGCACGGTGCCTGGAAACCGGCTGGAAGCCGTCATGATGATGCCAGCAACGAGAGTGGTGCACCGTGTTTTGAAAATACCGGCGAAAAGGCACCATAACTGAGTATTGTAGGCCGTCGATGGCAATTTCATTGGCCAAAATAACCACCGGAAACGACATAACGAACTGAACCCACTACGGACTAAGTACGAAATGGCAGCCAGCAGCAACAATGTCAACGAGTGACAATGCCAATGGCGTCTGTGATATTGGCGTGGCGGTGGCGCCTGCGCGTACATGCATTTGTATTGCTTGTAGTTGGTAATGCATGTGAGGAAGGTCGCGCCTAGATTCTCAACACAGCAGGTATAGCTGAGTTGGATACCGCCGATGCACGTCAATGTTGAAGGAAGTGACTGCGACGGTGGTGGCTCTGCGTGGATGGCTCTATTTTTGATCCGCGAAACGCCACGCTGATGCACCCTTGCCCCGGTCAGGGAGGAGCTGAGTTGCAGCGGCAGTGTCCATTAGCTTATAGTAGAGAGTAACATGCAGGCGACGACGTCGACGATGGCGCCCACAGGCGGCGCTGCTGAGAAAGGCGGTCGCGAGCCAGTAGCACGCGTGGGCGGACAGCAAGTGGAGGAGGAAGAAGAAGAAGAAGAAGAAGAAGAGGGGGAGGAAGAAGAGGGAGACGAAGACGATGACGATGAGGACGAAGAAGAGGAGGCGGACCCGACGCAGACGATCGTGGACATCGGTCGCCACGCGCGCATGCAGCGCATCCAGAAGGTGCTGTTCGACCAGCTCGTCGGGAATGACGAGCGCATCAGCCTGGAGCTGCGCGAGAAGGAAGAGGAGCTGCGGCGCGTCAAGCAGCAGCGCGAAGACATTGGTGTGGCGCTCTACGGCGTGCAGCAACAGCTCGCGCAGCTGCAGATGGCGCTGGAGGCGTCGCATCGCAAGCTCAACGCGATCCACGACGACCGGTTCAAGGCCGAGGACCAATTGGACGAGTGGAAGGACAGCCTCGGGCAAAAGAAGCTTGCGGTGGAGAAGAACCGCAGCCACTTGTACAAGACACAGAGCGAGCTGGACGCGCTCAACTCGACGCTCCGCCAGGTCGAAAAGTACAATGAGGAGATGAAAAATGAGATCGCACGCACGCAGCGCGCAGCTCACAAGGCCGAGGAAACCATGTCGACGATGGAGAAGGACAAGGTGAAGCAGGACCTGTATATCGACTCACTCAACGAGCAGATCAAGACGCTTCAGGACAAGATCGCGACCCACGTGGCGCAATACAAGTCCCAGAAGCTGGAGACCCAGGCCGCCGAGGAGACGCTGCGCGAGGCCACCAAGCAGATGGAGACGATCGCGTTCGAAAAGAAGCAGTTGCTGCAGCAGTGGAAGAGCTCGCTGATCGGCCTCCAGCAACGCGACCAGGCACTGCAGGCCACGCAGACAGCTATCTCCACGGTCACGGAAGACGATCTGTCGGTGACGTCCGAGATCCGCGGCTACAAGCAGTCGATCGACAAGGCGCAGGCTCTGCACGAGACGCTCACGGCCACGATCGACCGGTTCAACAACGAGATCCGCTTCGTGGAGGAGCAGATCACAGGGCTCAATCAGGAACACGAGCGCCTGTCCGAAAGGTTCGAGATGCTGACCAAGTCACTGAAGCAGACTGAGAGCCAGAGCAGCAAGGTCGGCGCCGACGCCAAACGCCTGGAGATGGATTCGACCCAAGTGCAGCAGCATTTGGAGACCACGCAACGAGAACGCCACGCGCTGGAAGACCAGATCGCAGCCCAGAAGAACACGCAGACGACGGTGAACAAAGCGGCCAACAACCTCACGAAGGAAGCTCAGAAGGTGCAGACGGTGATCCACGAGAAGGAAATCGTGCTGGCCAATCTCAAGAACGAGATGGCGCGAGTGGGCGTCGACATCCTCAATGTGCAGGGACACACGACACAATTGGAAGAGAGCCACGAGAAGTTGGTGGGCGAGCTCAAGAACGACGACATCCAGGTGGAGAAGATGGAGCTGGAGATCCGGCAGCGCAACGACGAGATTGAGAAGAAGATGTTGCGACTGGACCGCCTGAACAAGAAATACGAGCAGCTCGTGTCGAAGCTCGAGGACGAAAACACGGGCCCACTGGAGGCCATGATCAAGAACCTCACGAAGGAAACTGCTCAGGTCCGCGTGCAGAACCTAGAGAAGCAGAAGGAGTGGCTGCAGACGCAGACGGCGCTGGTGAATGTGTCAGCTGAGTCGCAAGACATCAGCGAGCGCAACCAGGAGCTCAAGAGCAAGACAAGCGTGTTGGAGCAGCGTCAGCTGCGGCTGCAGAACGATCTGGACAAGATGAAGAAGGACATTAAGGAGCTTCGCGCTGGCATCAACGGCATGCACTCGGATACAGTGAAGCTCAACGAGCTCATCGCGCGGAATAGCAACCGCCATGAAGAGCTGCTGAACATGAATCACGGGCTGGAGATCGAGTTCAAACGCGAGCTCACGGAGCTGGAGGCCGAGTCGATTCAGATGGAGCGCCAGGCCGGACTGCTCAAGGTCGAGAAGCAAGATATCTTGGACAAGATTGTGGAGATCGAGCGCCAAATCATGCTGTGGGAGAAGAAGATCCAACTTGAGAAGGAAACTCAGGCGGCGCTGGATCCGGAGGTGGGCCAGGCAGAGGCCCGTGCAATGGAGAAGGAGATCCACCGCATGCGCCTGCGTCTGGAGGCTTTGCAACGCAGTCAGGAGCAAATGCTGCAAGACATGGAGCAGGCGATCCACAAGCGCGATCTCATTGCGATGCGCGGACGAAGCAAGAAAGACGCCGAGCTAACGTACGCGTCGCTGACCACCAAGGTTTCGACGTTGCAGAACAATCTGCGCAAGACCGAGAAGGATATCACGAAGTTGGACAAGCAGATCAAGCAGAAGATGGTCAGCTGCGAGGACGTCGCGTTCCAGCTCGAGAAGACCATGGCGGAGCTCAAGGTGGACGAGGAGCGTGGCATCGGGCTGCAAAAGTCCATTAACAACGCACTGTACGAGAAGCAGCGCTACATCGACGCCGAGTCGCGCAAGCTGCGGCTTGTGAAGAGGTTCGAGACGCTGAAGAAGTCCACAAACCCCATGGACACGAACGCCGGCGCGGAGGACGCTAAGGCGATGGAAGAGTACGTGCGCGCCCAGCAGAGTGTGGAGCGCATCAAGCACATCATCACGCAGCTGCAGACGCAAAGCCCGCACTTGGCGGAGGTACTCACACGTGTTGCGATGCTCGCAGAGGAGCCGCCGATGTGAATGGGCAGATAGTAGGGGTTTTATATTGAAAGCAAGTCGAGGACCTCTAGCAAGTTGTCGGCGGCGTCTACGAGATGCGGCACGGGGCTCGAGGCGAGCACGGAGCCGAAGCGAGGGTTGCGCAGGTAGAGACTACGCAAAGACCAGTCCGTCAGACAAAACAGACTACTAGGATAACACGAGTTCACTATCTCACTCACTCGATGTAGTCTCGCCGCCGTCGCACGAGATCGCCTATAAGCGGCGACAGGCCGCCGTCGCTCTGTGAGCTGGCAGCTCTGAGCACCATGACGAGAACGGAGACGTCTCGCCACAGTGCAAGCGACCACGCCGAGCCCCCATTCTCAACTGCCAGGTCGTGCTCCTTCGGAGTTCTCGATGCCAGCACAGCCACGCGCTTGGTGAGCTTGGCCAACCACTCACCGTGTTGCTGGTTGTTCCTCGCCATTAGGAGGGCGACGGCGTTGTGGAGTTGGAAGTATGCTGCGTCGTCGAGAAGCTGGGCCTCTTCCTGAAGCAGCTGCAGCTCCAGCACCATCGCCGCCTGCCAGTCCACGAGGTCTTCGGTCAGCACTCGCCACTGCTCCGTCTTCCCTGCCTTGTTGATGGTTGGGGCACTCGTAGCGATGGAAATCCACTCGTTCAAAGGCGTGTGGAGGAAGAGGCGTAGTCGCTCTGGCACGCAGTGGCCGCCGAAGAGGAGGCCGTGGAGAAGCTGCAGGAGGCTGAGTCGGTACTCCAGCAGCAATTCCTCTTTGCCGTCATGTACGAGGGAGCTGCCGCAGGAGATTCGCGTCAGCTCATTTACCACGAAGCTCACGAGCCCGTAGTCGAGTGTGGATGTGATGGCTGCAGCTGCTGAGCCGTGAGCCCTAGTAAAGGCCGGTGGCAGAGCGCTTTGGTCCTGGAAGCAGAGCGTCTGGAGCGTGTGGGTGCACATCACGGCGGTGGTCAGTTCGTGAAAAAGGCTGCACCGAGCCTCCATGTCTGCACTCTGCTCCGCCAACTCCCGCACGAGACCCGTCAGCAGATCCAGAAGCTCACTGTGATCACTCGCGTCGCTGTCTGAGTCTGCAGTGGCTTCGGGCGCCAGCACGCGACGCTGGAATTCGACGTGGAAAGCTCGCATCACATAGAAAAATGCCCGCGAACTGGGCTCGAACGTCGCGATGGAGATGGTTCGTCGGTAGTGGCAAGGCACTGGCGCTGCGGTTTTGGTTTTCGTCGGGCTGAGGAGAGGAGACGTCTCGACGACGATCTGGAAGAGCTCACTGTTGGTGTGGATCATCACGCCCTGGAGTTTGGTTTGAGACGGTGGGGCTCTGTCCACTGCTACCACATCACGCAAGTTCACACGAGAGACTAGGGACGCAGGTCTTGCCGAGGGTACACTGCTGCCTCCACCGCCGCTGCCCAGTGGGAACAGCAGCAACGCGTCTTTCGTGACGGCCAGCAGCTTGAAAGCCGGCGCCGCCGGTGCGTCGATCACCACCACGGCTTCGTAAAACACGACCTTGGTAAAGTCTTCACTAGCCAGCAGCCGCCGCAGTCGCTCGCGATCAAGATGCTGCGGTCGACAGCACGTAGGCGACGTGGGCGGCGGCGCGCTCATGGCGTTGGCTGTGGAGACAGACGGAGAGGCTCGTTGGGGGAACAGGCCACGATCTATTTTGTGCTGCAGTGGGTTCCACGCGGTTCGCTATTATATAAACACGGAGTCATCTCTATTCGTCGTCGCTATCGGCGTCCATCTCAATCTCGTCTTCCTCGTCGTCATCGTCGCTCGCGTGGCCGTTGGCCATAGCCGCGTCGTCATCCTCATCGTCGTCGTCGTCTTCCTCCTCGTCGTCCTCCTCGTCTTCTGCTCGGTCCGTCTCGTCGTCTGTAAAGAATCAATCACACACCACATATCCATCAGTACTTGTCCGTCTCACTCCGTGCTTCTACAACTTGCACGGCTCCACTCACCCTCTTTGTAGACGATCTTTGCGCGTGGGCCTTCACCCTCAGACGCGTCACCCTCGTTCTGCTGGTGGTAAGAGGCCTCGTGGATCTGGCCGATCACGAGACTCAGGCGGCCCGACAGCTTCTGCAGCGAGTCGTGCACTTTCAGGCGGTTCTCCAGGATCTGGTACAGCGCCGATAGGCTCTGGACGAGATCAGGCTGCGTCATCAGGTACGCCGTGTGGTGCAGCAGAATCGAGCGGATCCACGGACACAGGCGCGCGCAGCGGCCCGGGCTCTTCTCGAACTTGAGAACCAGAATGTCGAGCAGCTCCAGCACCTTGACCGACGACACGCGCTTGATGGTGTTGGCGATCACCTTGCTGTCGCGCGTACGCAGACAGTACTCCAGCATGGCGTTGTCCTTGGACTGGAGAGCCTGCTCCAGCAGCGTCGACAGCGACGACGCGTCCGGTCGTTCGTTGCCGCTTGGCGCACGCGCGCTTTCCGCGGCGGCGTCCGCAGCCTCCGCACGGCCCATCTCAGCCGCCAGGTCGCTCTCCACGCGCTCGCGCAGCGCCTCAACGCGCTCGGCCAGCGTCAGCTCGCCTTCCGCCTCGTCATCGTCGCCCGCCAGTCCCTCGAAGTCGCCAGTCGACGCGTCCACGACGTCCTTGCCCTTGGCTAGACCGCTGCGGTCCGCCAGCGCCGGGATGTGGGTCTTCTCCTGCTCGGCGGCCTCCGCCAGCACCTTTTGCTTCTTCTGGGCCGACTCCTTCTCGCCCAGCAGCAAGTGCTCGCTGATCGGCGCAAACGAGATCTCGCTCTGCAGCTGCTGCTGCTCGTCCACCAGCGAGATGACCTCAAACACTGGCTTGGCCGTCGAGCCACGCACGACCAGCAGCTTCTGGAGCTGCTCGTAGTCGGCGTCGCCGCTGACGCTGTGCTCCGCCAACAGAATGCCGGCCGAGTTGCCGCTGGTCACGACCGACTTGCAGTCGGGCGTCACTGGCTTGGTGGACTTGGTGCCCGACTTGTACTTCTGACTCCACACGAACAGCGAGCCCGTGTGCGACACCGCGCCCAGCAGCACGTCCGTCTTCTTCTTGCTGCTCTTGGTGCGCACGCTGATGGACGCGGAGCTGCTTGGCATGGAGAAGTTGAGCACGGGCTCATCCATCTCCTGGTGCGAGAGGTCGTACATGTTGACGAAGCGGCCGCCCACAGTCGACGAAAACAGGTAGCGCTTGTCGGCGGAAAACGCGAGCTGGTTCACAGCCGACGACAGACCCGCCACGAGCTTGCGCGCCTTCTTACCGGACGCCAGATCGAACGTGCGGATGTCCGTGCCGCCCACAGCCAGCACCTCGTCCTCTGGCGACACCGCCAGCTTCTGGGCGCCCTCGCTGCCGGCGCGGAACTTGCGCGCCACCGAGCCGTCCTGGACGTTCCACTCAAGCACGTTCTTGTCGCCCGACGCGCACGAGTACAGCACGTTGCCCTGCGAGTTGAAGGCCACGTCGTTGACCGCGCCGCCGCCGTGGCCCTCCTTGTCGCTGGCCAGACGCTGCACGACCTCGCCCTTCTGCAGGTCCCACACGACGACCGCGCCCGTGCTCGTGCCCAGTGCGATCAGGCCCTGCGAGCTGTTGGCGCCGGCCTTGGCGCGCTTGGCGCTGGCCTTGAGCAGCGGCGACTTGTGCGTCCACGCGATGCACGTGTACTTGTACGCGAGGTGGTCGCGCTCCTTGAGGTCGTGCTCCACGGCGCCAGAGGCCACGTCCCAGACCTTGAGACGGCCGTCCTCGGACACGGCTGCGAAGTATTCCTGCGTCGACGACAAGAGCTGCATGGTCGCTCGGCTGCTACTGTATTCGCGTGTATCACTGGTGTTCCCGACGGACGCGAGATGCACTGAGCTGCGTTGGCTTGCGATTAGCGCTTGACGCTTGATGCACTGGTGCAGAGCTCACAACCTTCACGCAACCTTCGCGCGACATCACTGACGGCTACGTCCTTTCAAGGTCGCTGCAATTAGTAGTTCAATTTGATTGGTTGAAATTAGTCGCTGGAAGTTCCAGGAAATCGGTAAAAGTTCCAGGAGCTTGTTATTGTGCCAGATGGGTTCACGAATCGAGCTGCTGCACCAAGTCGAGCAACGTGTCCTCCTCGTCGTCTGCTGCAGCGTTGCCGTCCGCACCGAACTCGGCGTACGGAGCAGCTATAGCGTCTGCGTGTCCACAGCTATGCGCGCTGGCGGTGTGCTTCTTCACGGCAGACGCAGCCGGTCGCGTCGCTCCTGCATCTCCGATTCCGTGCTTTGCGTTGCCCGCGGGCACACGGCCGCGAGGAACCCGCGCTTGGTGATGCTGTGGCGGCTGCGGACGAGGCGACGCGATGGCCTCCGCGAGCTCTGGAGGTTTAGATGTCCGCAGGCGAGGACTCTGGAACGTGCTCTGGCGGAAGCCGCCACCGACCCGCTTGATGGTCACTGGTCGCCGCGGTCGAATGGGCTCGCCGTACTCGCATCCAGCCGAGGCCGCGACGTGCAAGTCACACACACTCGAAGTTTTCGGACTTGGGATGGAGAAAAGCAGCTCTAGACTGAGCTCGTGGCTCAAGGCGTCAGCAGGTGCCGTCTCCGCTGGCGGTGACTCGGCCGACTGAGCATCTTGTTGAGGCTCGAACTCGGGAGTCTCGGCTTCCTCCTTCTCCAGCATCTCAGGGGGATCTGCTTCCGATGCGGCACTGACCGTGTTGGCTTCGCTTTGGTTCCCTCCATCCAACGAATCCAGTACGTTGCGGCTGCTGTCTCGTCGCCTTCGCGCTTGGCGCTGGATGACCTTAGCTGCTCGCAGACGCCGCTCTTTCTCCTGTTCCTGGCGACTTTTCTCTGTTCGTTTCTTCCGCACGAACGTCTTTAGCGACGACTGCAGTCGGCATGCAGCACGATGCACTTCGTGCTCCTCTATCATCTCTCGAACGCATTGACGAGCAATGCTCCCGCGAGCCACTCGCTGGATGGATCGCGCCGCCTGCTCCTCTTTCTGCCGCTGCTCCTCTTTCTTTGCGGCCTGACGCTTGAGCCACTGGTGCCGCTGCTCCACCGCTTCCCTTTCTTTTCTCCACAAGCGTCGTCGCTGCTCGTCCGCTACCATCTTCGCTTCATGTTCCTTGAGCTTTTGGAGTCGTTCCGACACAATACGAGCTCGAAGCTGCGTTCGCTCCACAATCCGTGAGTGGTTTTCCATCGAGTTGTTCTCGAAGCTGATGCCCTGGAACTGGGCCGTGAATTTGCCGCAACGTGGTCGATGGAACATCTTCATAGTCCGAAACGAGTCGATCTGCACACCCACATTGCCTGGTCGCGCCGTCAGCATCGGCAGCTTCAGGCCCCAGGAGGAGCCACTGCCTCCACTGTTGGATGCATTACGCGGACTGCACAGCAGCGACGCGGGCCCTGCGCCTCGCACTTCGTCCATATTCGCAGTTGCTATCCGCTGTGCGTGTGCAAGCTCTGAAGGTTGGCATTGGGTGACCCACTTTCCTCTATAATTAAAATGGCATCTTAGGCCACGCTCAATGATGTAATATCTACAGTGTCTGTACGGTCCCCGGCTGCAGCGCTGTTGCGACGGGTCCCGAATGTTTCTCTTCGTCGCTGCTTTCCTCCTCCTCGTCATCGTCATCGTCATCGCTGGACTCCTCGGAATCCGACGAGTCGTCCTCACTTGACTCTTCTCCGTCGGTCTCCGCCTCGTTCTCGCTTCCTTCCTCCAGCTGACTCTCCATCTCCTCCAACGCCCAGCCCGAGTCGGCCTTGCGGAAGCGATTCACCGTCTCCCTGAGGTCATTCGCGAGGTGGAGCAGCCGCTGGTCACTCACCGACTGGATCCAGATGCAGTAGTCTTGGACGTAGATGGAGTTGAGCAGGTACTGGGTCTCGGACTTCTCGACGATGCGGTACAAAGCCAAGAGACTGTGGAGCACGACTCGCTTGCCACGGCACAGCAACTCAGCGGCTTCGCGGATCACGTGGATGGCCAAGTCGTACTGGCGCAGCAGCGGGAACGTGAGCATGCGTCTCACGGCGGAGCGCACCACCGAGGAAATGTCGGCCGTCGTGTCCAGCCACGCAAGTGTCGGGCTGAGGATGCTAACGGTCCACGTCGACTCGATGCCGCCGTCGCCCTGGGTCGTCAGGTGCTCGTACACGTAGCCCACTAGGATATCCACCAATCCACCAAGGATCAGGCGCTCTTCGCTGCTGCCTGGTGTGATAAGGAACTCCTTGTTGGGTAGTCGCGCGAGCAGCTCGCGATCCGCATCTGTCAGCACGAACGCTTCAGTGGCTGGCGATGCGTCCGCTGTGAGTTTCATGTCGTTGACCCGCTCTGTCACGACCTCAACAATCAGTGACTTCTTCGCAGGAGGCGCTGGTAGTGTGGGCACCGTTACCAGGGGATACTTTCTCCAGTACGGCTCGTGCTGCATCGCCATGTCGAAGTACTCGTCTTCCGGCGCGTTGGCATAGTCCAGAAGATAACGCTCGATGTCAAAGTGCAGGTCTTCCGCCTTCTCACGCAGAGCGCGGCGTTGCTCGGCAGGCGTTTCGTCTGGGTTTGGCAGCGACAAGATCTCGGAAGTCTCGCTGTGCCAGCCGCGGAAGACGTCGGTGTAGGCGTTGTTGAATCCGTAGCGCGGCTTGAGCTCCGTCACTTTCACTGTGTATGAGGCTTCCTCTGCCTCTTTGACCTGCGCGAATCGCTGTTCCAGCTCCAACAGTGTGGAATCGCCTCCGGTTGCCGCCGCTCCATCCTCTGAGGCAGTCGTGGTATCAGCGTCAGCGTCGCCCGTGGCGGTCGACTCCAACACCTCGATCAATGGCGCTGGCGTGCTGAAACAAACAAACAGAACAATCAGCACAGCCATTCATTCGCTGCAAGTGGAGCATTCAGTGAACTGTACCTCTTCGCTTTCAGGTCGACGGGTGGCGTCTTCTTCGGCTGCAGGAGCTTCGTCAGCAGATCCAAGTCCGGGAACTCGAGCCCGGGCTCCTTCTTCGGCAAGTGCACGATGATCGTTCCGTTTTCCTATCTCAATCCAACCCCATAATCATTGATACCATTAACCTCTAGCATACATAGCGCAAACTTTAAACGTACGCACCTTGTTCGGGTCGTACACGCCTTTCGCCTGCTCGTTGTCTTCCACTTCGTGCGGAAACTGCAGTTTGAGCAGGTACGGCTTGCAGTAGAACGAGAAGTGGACGCCTTCCACGTGGAACTCCATCTCAGACACGCGCACGTACGGCACGTGTACATGCACGTACAGGAACGCGGCGTCCTGTGTCACGTGGAAGCGCGGAGCAGTCGGCATTCTCACTGGTGTCGTGGTGTTTGTCGTTGTCTTGGCAGCGTGGTGTCCGCCAATGCATTCCTCAATTAGGCTAGCTTAGCTTAGAGATCAGGACTGATGGTTTACACTACTGAAACTATCCCTGTAAATACGAATATCGACTTGAAGCACGGTACCGATTTAATACCGGTACACATCTGGTATCGGGGGGAACCTTGGATCGCATTCCTTTCCGCCCCAACAGCTCAACTCAATACGATCGTTCGACGAAGCGGGAGGAAAGAAGATGACGGCGCCGACAGCAGCGGACGCTGCGCCTGTGGGCGGACTGACGAGCTACTACCAGCAGAAGGTGGAGCACCTGGAGATCACGGTGCGCGAAAAGACGCAGAACCTGCGCCGTCTGCAGGCGCAGCGCAATGAGCTCAACTCGAAGGGTGCGTGCGATCTGCTGAGAAGATCGTGGATGTGATGGGGTGCAGTGAACGCTGACGGTGCTGTGTGTTTGTGTGTGTGGTGGGATGCAGTGCGCCTTCTGCGCGAGGAGCTGCAGCTGCTGCAGGAGCCTGGCTCGTACGTGGGCGAGGTGGTCAAGCAAATGGGCAAGTCCAAGGTGCTGGTCAAGGTGAACCCGGAGGGCAAGTACGTCGTGGACGTGGACAAGGTCATCGACATCACCAAGTGCACGCCCAACACGCGCGTGGCGCTGCGCAACGACAGCTACGTGCTGCACAAGATCCTGCCCACGAAGGTGGACCCGCTCGTGAGTCTGATGAAGGTGGAGAAGGTGCCGGACTCGACCTACGACATGATCGGCGGCCTCGACAAGCAGATCCGAGAGATCAAGGAGGTCATCGAGCTGCCCATCAAGCACCCGGAGCTCTTCGAGGCGCTGGGTGTCGCGCAGCCCAAGGGCGTGCTGCTCTACGGCCCGCCGGGCACGGGCAAGACGCTGCTGGCGCGTGCCGTTGCCCACCACACAGACTGTACGTTCATCCGCGTGTCGGGTGCGGAACTCGTGCAGAAGTACATCGGCGAAGGCTCGCGCATGGTGCGTGAGCTCTTCGTGATGGCGCGTGAGGCCGCGCCGTCGATCATCTTCATGGACGAGATCGATTCCATCGGCAGCTCGCGTATGGACGGCGGCGGCGACTCGGAGGTGCAGCGTACGATGCTCGAGCTGCTCAACCAGCTTGACGGCTTCGAGCCGGCGCAGAACATCAAGGTGATCATGGCCACGAACCGTATCGACATTCTGGATGCCGCGCTGCTGCGTCCGGGTCGTATCGACCGCAAGATCGAGTTCCCGAACCCAACCGAAGTGGTGAGTGGAGTGATTTTTGCTGTTGCTGTTGTCTCTTGATAGTACTAACGCATTGTGTCTTGTGTCTGCCCTACAGTCGCGTATCGACATCATGCGCATCCACTCGCGAAAGATGAACTTGCTGCGTGGCATCAACCTCAAGACGATCGCCGAGAAGATGCCGACGTCGTCGGGCGCCGAGTGTAAAGCCGTGTGTACCGAGGCCGGTATGTTCGCGCTTCGAGAGCGACGCATCCACGTCACACAGGAGGACTTTGAGATGGCCGTGTCCAAGGTCATGAAGAAGGACTCGGAGCAGAACATGTCGATCAACAAGCTGTGGAAGTAGAGGCCCGTCCATCCAGAACACACGCGAGCTCACGCGCTCATGTTGAGGGAGTGCACTTCGGCAATGGCTCGGACGGCACCCCCTCGGCCCCTTCTCTTTCTATATCAACACAGCATCAAACTACTCTCACGGTCTCCCATTTATTGTCTCTCTTCCTGTCAACTACGTAGTATCTGTCGCTTGGCTACTTTGGCATCGTGGGCTCCCAGTTGTAGTTCTCGAACAACTGGTAGTCCATGGGGATGTTGCGTGGGAACTGGGTCATCTTGTCCACAGCACCCACGGGCATCGACGTGAACTGCTTGTCGAAGTTGGCGAACTCTTCTTGCCGCGGCTGGAAAGGCGGCCGCACGTTGCGCTGGAGAAGGCGGTCCCAGTCCACGTACTTGGAGAAGAACGCATGCTCGCGGATGGCGGCGTGGCTGCGCTTCTTGGCGCCGAGGCGTTCGGCTGGGTCCAGCGTGAGCAGTCCCTGGATGAGGTGCTTGGCGTCGGCGCTCACGTACGAAGGGAAGTTGATCACGCCCTTCATGATACGCGAGTAGAGCTGCGGACGGTTGTTGCCGCTGTAGAATGGCGGCTCGCCCGTCAGCAGCTCAAACAGCAAGCAGCCCAGCGCCCAGAAGTCCGCGGCCTTGCCGTATCCTTTACGGTTCTGCGTGGCAGCAGGCAGTGAGTTGGCCAGCGACGGCTCGCCCAGCGCCAGCACTTCGGGGGCCAGGTACTCAATTGACCCGCAGAACGTCATGGCCACGGCCCAGTCGTCGACGCCGCACTTGGACAGCCCAAAGTCGGCGAGTCGCACGTGGCCGTGTTTGTCCAGCAGGATGTTTTCGGGCTTGAGGTCACGATAAATGATGTTGTTGCGATGGAGATGTTCGAGCGCGAGAAATACTTCTGCCGTGTAGAACGCTGCTTGGTGTTCGCGGAAGCGACCGGCCTGCGAGAGATGGAAGAAGAGCTCGCCGCCTGAGCAGTAGTCCAGCACCATGTGCAGGTGGTCGATGGTCTGGAACGCGGCGTGGAGCTGGATGATGAACGGGTGGTTGCGGCACATTGTG
This sequence comes from Pythium dissotocum, assembly GCA_023336355.1. NCBI lineage: Eukaryota > Oomycota > Peronosporomycetes > Pythiales > Pythiaceae > Pythium > Pythium dissotocum. The sequence goes on along the minus strand of JAADWY010000085.1, from coordinate 46,215 downwards.
AGCACGGCCTTCTCTGAAAGCGAATGCTGGATCTGGTTCTGCGTCGCCACGGCCTTCTTGCTCAGCGATTTGATAGCCACGAGCTGACCCGTCGACTTGTGGCGCGCGACCATGACGTGGCCGAAGCCGCCGCAGCCGATCATCTTGATGGGCTCGTACTTCTTCAAGTGGCACGAGCCACTGTAGCTCTCTGCGACGCTCACGGCCTGGATCAGACGCACGTCTGTGGACTTGGAAGTGGCTGTCGGTGCTGAAGGAGGTGGTGGAGGCGGCGGTGACTGCTGAGAGCGTGAGGGAGATGGTGTTGGCGGGCTCTTCGCGGCTGCCAAAACTGTAGGAGGCGCATAGGAGGCTGCCGTGGTGGGTGTTGGAGGCATGACAGTGCGACTTGTGAGTGCAGGAGGCAACGCTGCACCCATTTGGAGGGACGGAGCAAACGACGATCGCCCCTGAAGCAGCTTCTTGGGGCTCGGGAGAGCCATCGCGGATGGCGGTGCTCTGGAGATCTGGTCCAACGACAGGCACACGTCGCTCGTGGACGACAGCGACAGCAGCATCGACTGCACGGGCGGCCCGAATTGGTGTCGTGGAGCCAAGCGAGGCGGAGACGCCAGTGAGAGTCGCTTGGAAGGCGATAGTGACGCTGCTGGAAGCGCGAAGGATAGCGTATTGTCGGATCGGGACAAATCGATCGCGACCAAACTACTGCTGAGCGTCTTGGCCGGCAGTGACAGTGCCGTGGTCAAGTGGCTCTGATCTGTGCCTGTCGACAGAAACACCGAGCCGTGGGATACTTTCTGGGGCGACGGCGGACGCAGCGCCACTGTGTGCTGCTCAAAGAGCGTCGCTGATGCACTTGTTGTCTCTCCGGCCAGCGTGAGTCGTTCCAGCTTGCGCGGCGAGTTCATTCGAGGACTCAACTCGCCACTGCCCGTGTTCGCGCCCGTGAGCATGATCGGAAACGACAGCGCGCGCTCTTTGCCCATCTGAATGCTCGCGAACATCTTTCCTTCCACAGCCGAGATCTCGATGACGCCACGGCACTCCGTCGCCGTGGGGTGTGCGCGATCAGTTCGCTGGGCTTCGAGCGTCGTCGCAAAGCGGATGCGCGGCATCGAGTCCCCGTCCATGGCGAGCAGCAAGCGGTCAGCGTGGTTGCGCTGCTTTTCCCACGGCCAAAACGGCGCCATAAAGTGGAGCAGCTTGCGGCCCGAGTTCTCCGCATAGCCCGTCGTGCACAGATCATGACACAACTCCACGGCGATGCTCTGCTCGGCCACAAAGTCACCCTGGTCCAGTGCGATGGAGAACTTGTCCCGTCCTGAGAAGGCGATCGTGTTGCGAGCTGAACGCTTGCTTGGGCTCTTTCCTGGACTGCCACCTTCCTTCGAGATGCCTTCGATCAGAGGACGCCGCACTTGCAGTTTGACGAGGCTATTTCGCGGACCTTTCGTGGATCTGCACACGACATTCACTGTCTCTTGGTCGTTCGTGGGCGTAGCAGGAGCCTCCTGTTCGTTGGTTCCCTGAGGTTGAGAATCTGGCTCGTCAGGTGTGATCTCTGTGATGCGTGGAACGCTGTCTGTTACGTGGTGTGACTCGTCGTCAGCATCTGCCGCAGCCTCGTAGGCTCGTGGCGCTAAGAGCCGTCGGCTGAGTGTGAAGAGGCGAGAGAAGGCTTGGCGCGCCGACTTTCGGCGTGTGCCGCTTCCGTTGGCCGCAGCCGCTTGCGTCGCTGGGGCTTCCGCCTCTGGTTGCCTCGTGCGTCGACAAGTAGCGCCTGCAGCCTCTAGAATACGCTCGACGTCGTGGACTTTGCTGGGTTCGAAGTTGTGGAAGTGGAGGATGATGCTGCCCCAGTCTCTCGCAGGCGACCGGAGCTCAAAGCAGAAGTTGGACAGGCGTTCACTGGACGCGTAAGAATGCGTGAAGTACTCCGCGTGCTCGAGCGGGATCACTCCGCAAGGCTCTGATGATAGCGCGCTCTGGAAGTAGAACAGGTAGCCTGCATGTCCACATCAGCCGCAGCATTAGAACAGCTAGGCGTGTCTGTCCAGTCAAGAGATACAACGCTCACCATCGAGGATGACGAACACGCGCTTGACGACACGCTGCGTCTTGCGTCCTCGTTTGGTGAGGAAGGGCTGGGCACTGAGGTCGACGCCGTGGAAAAAGTGGCGCGTGGACGCGTGGTCCGTCGCCTTACTGGCCTTGAGGAAGCTGCGGCGCTCCATGGGCGGCCGCTGCTCAACTTTTACAAATAGCTGGTGTTGCTGGCGCTGTTTTCCTGACTGAAGTGCTGGAACCCTGATGCTGAAGGCTTGAACATCCAACATCCAGGGCCGTATGTCGTTTGCTTATGAGACCAAGTAGGTTCGGAGACGAGAGAAGCTGCCGGCGAGAAGATACAAGCGAGCGACAGGCATCGCCAAGAATAAACTATGCGGAATCTGATCTGTTGGGCTCTAGATGCCCGTGTGACAAGCCGCGCGTGTTACGCGTGATGTCGTTGGCGGCGCATTTGTCCACTTGGTCCCCTCGTTTCGCCAATCCATGAAGTGCCGTCAGCTTCCATTTCGGAATTCTTGCCATTCTATTCGAATGTTGAGCATGTTGAAGAGAAGTAGTGTGGACCACATATCACTGGGAGAGGGTCCTACTTTAGATCCAATCCTCCTCGCTGATTGGCTGAAAGCCCCGCGTGTTCCAGAGTGTGGTGTATAGACGCCGCATCTCTCCTCTCCTTCTGTTTCTCTCGGCAGTTGGAGCTTTGGGTCTGAGCTGGTCACGAAGGGATCCGGAAACGTTTCACAATCCGCACTGGGGGAGATAGCCACTTGAGCGCATGATGAACTTCTATGGCGTCGTGAGCGAGGAGACGCCGCTGCTCAAGAGCATCCACGTGCCGTCGTCGCCCAAGAGCGAGAGCGACGAGCTGTCGCCCACGCGCTTCAGCTCGGCGTCGTCCTCGACCACGGCGGCCTCGCGCTACTTGCGGACCAGCAACCAGACCGAGGTCCAGCTCAGCGTGGACAAGGTCTCGTTCATCTACAGCCCCAAGTCGCCCGGCCACAACTCGTTCCACGACGCCGCCACGGACTTCAGTGACGATGAACTCTCGATTCTTGATCCGTACTTCGACGTGACGCCCGCGCGACTGCGCATGGCGTTTGACGAAGCCAACCCGGAAGGTTTGGTGATCGCATTCAGCTTACGGAGCGCGACCGTACTAACTCATATTAGGTGTCTGTGATGATGCAGCCGACTCAGGAAGCCTCTCGTACGAAGGCTTCCGCGTGGCGCTCGAAGGCATGGGCATCCGCTGCGCGGACGACGCCGCCTTCCTCAAACTAGTCGGTAGTATCGACCGCCAGGGCACGAACAAGGTCTCGTTTGAGCAGTTTGACGCCGCGGTGCACAAGCTCAAGCTCGTGCATCTCTTCGAAGAGCCCACTGTGGCTCGCATGACACCACCCGGATACACGCCCGCGACAATGTCGGTGTGCGACTTTTCCAGTGCGCGGCTGCAGCAGTTCGCATTGCGCACTGGGGACCTCTCGGACTTCTTCACGACCACGCGGCCGCCATGGGTCTCTGTTCGCTGGATTAACATCAACGGGCGCGACAACCTCAATCTAAAGCGTCTCGCCATCAAGTACCGTCTGCATCCGCTGGCCGTGGAAGACACGCTCGAAATGCACGAGCGCCCCAAGTTCGACCGCTACGACGGCCATTTGTTCCTCGTGTTCCCTGTGCTTCGCATGGACTTGCTACAGGACCAAATCGCAGCCAACAAGCGCAAGCGAGTGCGAACACACTCGCTGTCGGGTCTGCTGAAGATCGATCTCCACGGCTCCACGCGGAACTTGCTGTCGGGTGGCGATGGACCGGACGACGACGACCCGTTCAAGCTCTACATCGAACACGTCGCGATCTTTGTCGTGGGAGACAACACGGTCATCACAGTCAAAGAAGGCTCGAACAACAACATTTGGACGGAGCTCAACCGCCGCCTGACGATCCCGTACTCCAAGCTGCGCCACAATGACGCCAAGTTCCTCACGTACGCTGTGCTTGATGTGATCGTGGACCAGATCACAAACGTCATCGACGCCATCACAGAGAGTCTGATGGAGTTGGAGGACGAGTTGGAGCAGCTCAAGCACCGATTCGACATCGCTCGTCTGCGCTTCCTCAAGAACGAACTGTTCCGACTGCCGCGCCTGCTCAAGCCTGCGCGTGAAGTGCTCAAGAACTTGATCGAGAGCAAAGATTTCGACGAGACCGTGACGGCCTACATTCGTGATGTCCACGACCACACAGTGCAAGTGCTGGATGACATTGAGCTGCAGCTGCAGATGTGTCGGCTATTGACGGAGGACTACCGCGACGCCAAAGCGAACCAGATGAACTACGTGATCTACACGCTCACAATCGTCACGACCGTCTTCCTGCCGGCGCAGTTCCTTACGGGCGTGTACGGCATGAACTTCGACAACATGCCCGAGCTCCACAGCCGCTTCGGATATCCCATGTTCTGGCTGTTTGTGCTGTGCATCGCGTTCAGTCTCCAGATCTACTTTCGATACAAGAAGTGGATCTGATCGCATGGGGACACACATGTAAGCAATCAAAAACCACTTGTTAGAGGCTTCACTCGAGCGTAGCGTGTGTGTGCATGCGTGTGTATGCGTGTGTGTTGGTTTCTATCGCGCTCGGCGACTAAGGTGACGTGGTAGGTGGCGACATGGTCACCAAGCGCAGCAGCTCCTTGCGCTCAAGAGAGTCGCGGAACAGAGACCTGGACAGGAGGGCACAACCTCAGTTTCGTCTGCTACTAGTCCCAACCATGACGAACCCAGCACTGCACTCACCTAACGACTGCGCTAAGCTCCTCAGGAGAAAACTCGCCGAGGTCACCATTGAGGAATTGATCTTGAATGGTTGCGAGTGGATGCACGAGGAGTGCGGTGAAGCGACGAAGCTTGGTGAGTGCTGGAACATGTTTCTCAGCTTGCGCTGGAGATGGGAAGACGCTCTGAGTCTACACATAGGTTTCACCACCACGTTAGAATTGACGACACCCTCACTCGATGGAGAAGCGTACCTCGAGCATCAGCGACGCAAGATTGTGAAGTGTTCCTGCCGTGCTCGCGCCGATTTTCTATTTCAGCAAGGGTCGTATCAGGAAAAGATTCGCTCAATGTGTTTGCACTAGAGACCATTGAAGCGCACCTTATCTCCCAACATTTGCGCCAAGAAGCTGGAGATAAATGGCTCGAGAATCGATTTCATGACTTGGTTGTACACGCCCCGAGGCAGACCATCGTGCCAAGAAGTGGTGATATGGTTCAGCTTGAACAGCGTCGACTTGAGGAACTGCTCCAACTCCGCCAGTGCCACTTCCGATTCGACTCCTCCTTGTTCCTGTGTACACAATGTCATCAGCTCTGTTCTCTATTGCTTTTGTTGTCGGACGTTACACGAACCTGGAAGGTTTTGGTACCATTGCGGAGCTCATCAGACATAGCTTTCGCGAAAGCCGTCAGCGCTCGTTCACCAGCTTCCCGAAACGCCGGCACCATGTCGACCATCGTCACCATTTGGTTGAGTGGGGATGGCAGGCTACGGCACACGACGTTGTTAATCGTTGGTTTGGTCCCTCTGTGCCGCCAAAGAACAACTTACCGGCTCTTGTAGAGATGACCGATGGTGAGCATGTGATGGGCAATGTACATGCAGTCGTTGTGGAAGAGCATGCACGTGTTCGCATCGTTCATGATCTCGCTCTGATACAACGTCGGCACGATGGCTCGGAAGAGGAAAAGAATGTCTCGGCTCGTGTGGAAGAGCGTGTTGGCACAGATTGAGTCGGGCGTGCACGCTTCGATCAGAGTCTGGTGGGTCAGCTCCACGACATCGTGCGCACAATGCGTGATCCTGTAGTCTGGCATTTGGAAGGTTCCACTCTCGATTTCGTCGGAAGAGCCTGCTCCGACTGAGGAATTACCACTTCCACCGCCCATTTTCCCCTTGCCGCCGTCCTTTTTCCCGCTTCCAAGTGACGCGTCGATATTGCAGCGCTCTGTGGCAGCAGTAACTTTCGTCGAGTTTCTGTAGTCCCGGCTCATGAGACTGCGGGCTTCCGTCAAGAGCTGTTGACGGCGTTTCTTCGCGTATAATCTAGCCATAGTAGCAGCCGTCAGTGATGGTACGCAGCGACCGACGAAAAGAAAACGTACAAGTTGATCTGGTTGCCGAAGTTGCGCACTTGGTTGTTCTTTGGGATGGCAAACCCAATGGCCTCCAGTGCGTTTCCCATGTCGTGTACCTCCATTTAACGAAAGATCAAGCATCAGCATCCCAAACTATCCAACAGATTTCAGAAAGCAGAAGGAAACGCTCACCACTCTAGCGATCGCATCGCGATACGAATTGATCGCGCTCGTCTCCTTCGGGATCTTGTCCTGTAGCAACGTGAGCAGCTGCGACTCCAGATTGCCTGGTGCCTTCCAAATGAGTTCCGTCACGCGCTGCATAATCTCTCTGTCGGCCGCAAGCAGCTCGGTGTGCACGAAACGGAGCACCAGGACGACTTGGGCGCACTTGTGTTCGATGCTCTCCACCTCCGATCTCTTTGCTGACGCGCTGTCGCTTGGAGTGACGATCGCAAGCGACACACCGTCCGATTCCTGGCTCACTTTCGCGAATGCGCCGTCACTCACGAAGAGCGGCTTGAGCAGATTTTGCGTGGCGATCGTCGCGATCTCCTTTAACCGTGTCGGAAGCAGGTCCATGCGCTTAGACGCACGCCACAGCACTCGGCAGACCTCGATGTTCGCCGCGCCGGGTGACGCGGACGCTGTCTGAAAACTCGGCTTCTTTGTCCGCACGACACCCTGCTTGCTAGCAATCATCTTGGAGTGCGCTTGGTTGAGCACGTAGAGGAGGCGGTTCTTCTTCTTGAGGAACTGGAGATGCAGGATGCGAACAACGTCGTCGTTTTCCGAAGCAGCAGAGCTGTTGCTCGCGCCCTGTTTGAGATTTTCCAGCGCCTTCAACAGCGTCTGCGCGCGCACACAGGCGGTCGCGGCGCCGACGACGTCGCCTTTGTCCATGAGGGTCTCCAGGTCGAAGAGCGCGTTGTCCACGTGCGTCACCTTCTCGACGACCACGAGCATGCGCCGCGACTGATCCATCTGTCGCTTCAGCCTCTCGCGCTGCGCGAATGAGCTGATGAGGCGCGTCTGCTGTGAGCTCTTGCTGTCGTCGAGCTGAAGCTGCGCCACTACGTCCTGGAGCACGCCCGCCAGGCGGTCGACGCGCTGGTCCATCTCTGACGCCGCCCCATGGCCACCCGCAGAGCGCAGGGGCGTTGGCGTGCTCCATCGCGATGCGGTCGCCATGGCCTCGTCGGCGGAGAGCGAGGACGCGCCGCCGTAGAATGCCTTGAGCGCCTCTACGACTTCGCCCCGCACTCGCTGGATCTCATCGTGTGTGTCCTCCAGCTTACTGCCAATCGCAAAGAGATCGTCCATTAAACATTCACCGAAAGTAGCTCCCTCCATCAGCCACTGACGGCCACGTACCGACTCAAGGCGTCCATCCTGCCGCTTTCCCGCTTTTTCCCCGAGCACGTGGGTGTTTGAAGGAGGCGTGTCGGATTAGCGTGGTACACATAACTATTGCAGTGGTAGTCACTCTTACGAAACATGCACTATAGCGTCCAATAGTGACATTAGCCGTCGTTGACACCACGGAATAAGCAACGAAGAGCTCTAAGGCGAGAATGGCGGACATGGAGGTGGACGCGGGCGACGCCGTGCGACTGATTCTGCAATTCCTGAAGGAGAATCGCCTGTTTCACGCCATGAAGGCGCTGCAGGAGGAGTCCCAGGTCAGCCTAAACGCCGTGGACTCGATGGAAGCGTTCACGAGCGACATCCTCCACGGTCGCTGGGACGCCGTGCTCCAGCAGACGCAGGCGCTCGCATGCGACTCAGCAGTGATGATGGACCTGTACGAGCAAATCGTACTGGAGATGCTGGACACGCACGAGAGAGACGTCGCGTTGCGACTGCTACGCGCGTCCGAGCCCATGCGGCGCATGCGATCCAGCAATGTCGATCGGTACGTGAGGACTCGCTGCTGGACTTTTTGGGGACTATAGCTCATTTGCCTTGATTCAGATATGTGCGCTTGGAAAACCTAGCCAAGAAAGCAATCTTCGACCCGTCCGACGCATACGCTGGCGTCCCGAAGCAGGAGCGACGAAGCGCGCTGGCAGAGCAGTTCCGCAACGATCTGCTCGAAGTGCCGCCCTCGCGACTCGTGTCGCTGCTCAGCCAGGCGCTCAAGTGGCAGCATGTGCAGGTTTGATGCATTTGGTGGCATATATTTGAGTAGTTTCTATGGGGTGCTCACTATTGCGTCAATGGTGGTTTAGGGTGTGATCGCTCCAGGGTCCGACCACAACTTGTTTTCGGGCGCGCCGAAGGAAGTAGCGCGTGAGAAAACTGATCGTGCGGTGCGCAAGTCAGCGGGCAAGATCAAGTTTGGCAAGTCTTCCAAGCCGCAGAGTGTTCAGTTTAGTCGAGACGGCCACATGCTCACGAGCGGCTCCAAAGACGGCTTCATCGAGGTCTGGGACCACGACAAGTGCAAGCTGCGCAAGGATCTCGAGTACCAAGCGAAGGACGAGTTCATGATGCACGACACGGGTGTCACTGCGCAAGCCTTCAATGCAGATGGAGGATTGCTCGCCACTGGTAGTGAAGATGGAAAGCTCAAGGTCTGGAAAGTTGCCACAGGCGTGAGTTTGCGCCGCTTCGACCACGCCCACGGCGGCAGCATTAACAGCGTGTGCTTCTCTCGTGACGGCACACAAGTGCTCACGGCATCGTTTGATCATCTTGTCCGCATCCACGGCCTCAAGTCTGGTCAGACTTTGAAGGAATTCCCAGGCCACCAGAGCTACGTCAACCGCGCCATCTACTCCGCTGATGGGACGCGTGTCATCTCTGCGTCATGCGATGGAACTGTTAAGGTGCGAGGAGAGATCGTGATCACTGTGCTGGTGAGAAGGAGATGAGGTTGCTCACGCGTTCGTGTGAATATTGACAGGTGTGGGATGCAAAGACGACCGAGTGTCTTCAGACAATCAAGGCTCCCAATGCCTCTCACGCTGAAGAAATCGACATCGTCAACGTGCATCTCGTACCTAAGAGCCAAGGAACAGGGAGTAACATCTTGATGTGCACGCGCACGGGTGCGATGCATTTGGTCTCGATGGAAGGAGAGTTACTGCTCTCCTACAAGACGGACGCCAACAACGAGCACGAGATCGGCAACTTCGTGGACTGCGTCGTGTCGCCGCGTGGCAAGATCCTCTATGGTGTGACAGATACGGGATATTTGCTGGCGTTCGCGCTGGACACGGCGGCACTGGAAGCGACTGTGCAGGTCAGCAACGGCCCAACGTTGGGCGTGGTCCACCACCCACACCGGAATCTCGTGGCTACTTTCGGAAGCGATGGATACGTAAGATTGTGGAAAGCTTAGGCCTACAGTAAGATGCACGACATCATTTCTGAAACAAAAGCGGCGATGGTTTCGACGCATTGCCTAGCACGTGCACCATGCTGTCAGCCCCAAGTTTGAGAAAAGGAACGTGATTCGTAGTAAACTCACGCGCGGTGAAGTTCTCTCGGTTATTCGTTGTCGGACTCGTTCGTTGATGAGATCGAGATGAGTCCGCGGGTACGCTATGGCTTGACGGCAAGTGGCTACGTTGTTCCTCCGGCCCTGAGATGAACAACATGTTTCCGCTATCAATGAACGTGAATGGAAACTCTACAGAGTTGGCTGTTCACCTCGAGATTGCTGCAGATTCGCAACGATGCCGTACATCAGCGGGACGTGCGTGAATCGCGGGTCGTCGTCGACTGCACAGGGGCTGTTAACAAAAGTGATTTTGAATGCCGTTGCAGGCTCGCCAGCTCACCTTGCAGCTCCTTCGCTAAGAAATCTCGGTGGAATGCCGGCTCGAGCGGCTGTCCTGACTCTACAATCGCCATTCATGAACAACCGAGGCTTCGTTGTGACTCAACAAAAGCCAGCGCGACTCACCCGCCAGGAACACGGAGTGGGCGTGTCGATAGCCATTGTACTCTAGATACTCGCGGATCAACTCATTGATGATCAGATTGTCGTTCGACAGCTTGGGCTTGGGCACAGTCTGTTGAAGGATTAGTCAGTAAGAGTCTTGATGAAGTCATATCCACAGCACTAGACGTCGTCTGCCCACCTCATCGTCCAGAGCCGCGAAGATCTCAGCGCGGATGCGCGCCTTGATCTGCCCTAGCGACCCGCGCGCCTCCAGCGTCTCCTTCAGCACTGAGTCGCGAACACGAACAGGCTTAGTACGCACGCAGATAGACGCAGCACGAGCCCACTCGTATTCGCATGGACGCACCGTTTTTCAGATCGCTCAAGGAGCTGCTCGCGTCGCCCATGTCTTCTATTTTTCCTATGGCGTTGAAGCAACACTTTGAGTGTATTTCATTAGGTGTTTTAACCACCCAGAGTGGTCGAAATCCCCGCTTCCGCTTCCAGAATCCATTTGGCCATCAAGCTTCCAGAGCAATAGCGACAGTTCCATGGCGATCACCATCACGTTCGCGTCGGCCGACGGGGACCGCGTCACACAGCTGGACGTTGACCCGCAGCAGAGCGTCGGCTCCGTCGCGCTGCATCTCCAGGAGCAGGTGCGCTCGTGATCTCCCAGCGCACGCGCACAGTGGTCGCGTGTTCTAACCTTTTCTTCATCTTGATTCCTGTAGTTCGGGATCCCAGTGGCCACGCAGGTGCTGCTGCACGACGGCAACCCCATCCGGCTCGACTTGAGTGTATTTGCTGCATCGCGCATCATTCATGCTGCCTCTTTCTAACATTTATCGGCGTGGTGATGGCTGCAGTTCGATGCGGCTGGAGTGAAGAACAATGACCTGCTGGTCATCATGGCGAACCCATCGGCGTCGCGTGAGCCTCCTGCTGCGCGCACCGGCGGCAACGCGTTCACACTGCCTCCAGCGCCTCCGGTTGCTCGTGCTGGCATGCGAATTGGCGATATTCCGGTACGCGCCGCTTGTCATTCTCGTTCGTGTCGTCTGAACTTATCCATCTTACTCGTCCTCCAGCCGAATGCGTCGCCTGAGCTCCTTCTCGACATCGTCGACAAGAATCCGTCATTGCTTTCCGAGGTATTTGTCCTTTTAGCCTGTTTCGGGTTCTTGGTTGCTTGGAATAAATGCTGACGTCCTTGATGCGAAGATCCTCGAGGGCAACCCCAAGCTCGGGCGAGCGCTTCAGACCAAGAACGTCTCGGTATGTGCACTAGCAACTGCTTGTGTATTGAAATGTACATGCGTTCACGATGTTTCCATGTTTTCGTCTCAGGATGTTCGAATGGCTCTGCTTGAGATGCACATGGAGGCCGCAGCGCGAAAGTTCAAGGAGGACGAAGAGGTGAGAACGTACAGTACGACTGTGATCGCTGGTAGGTATGACTAACACTGTCTCCCGTGACGCTTTCAGTTGATCTCGCTGGAGCGCAACCCGTTCGACGCGGCCGCGCAAGCCCAAATCGAAGAGCGCATTCGTCTGTCCAACGTTCAGAAGAACATGGAAATCGCTATCGAGGAGATGCCTGAGGCTTTCGCGCGGGTGTACATGCTCTATATTCCGTGCGAAGTCAACGGCACGCCTGTCAAGGCTTTCGTCGACTCTGGCGCTCAGTCCACCATCATGTCGTCGGTACGTGAGCTGCTGTGGCTGACCTGCTGAACCCGAAGGCTGAGAAATGCGTTGTGTGGGAATGAACAGAGCTGCGCTGAGCGCTGTGGTATCATGCGCCTGGTCGACAAGCGTTTCGCTGGACAGGTACGCCTTTGGAACCAGCGTCTGGTACTTTGCGTTCCACTCATGACGCCCATGTGTCCGTCACTCTAGGCTGTCGGTGTGGGAACGGCCAAGATCATTGGTCGAGTGCACATGGCGCCTTTGAAGATCGGAAACTTCTTCTACAACTGCAGCTTCACGATTCTCGACCAGCAGGTGTGTTGTTCCTGTCTTCCGCGTGGAGCTGCGTATGTTTTGACGAACGCTGTCCAATGTGTCGTAGGGTGTCGACTTCCTCTTCGGTCTGGACATGCTCAAGCGCCACCAGTGCAGCATCGACCTGCACAAGAACGTCCTGTGCCTTCGCGACGCGTCTGGTGGCCACGAAGTTCCCTTCCTGCCTGAACACGTGAGCCTATCGTGTGAAAGCTGTTGCTGTGGTTACCACAATGCTAACTCGTTCTCGAAACGTGGTAGGAAATCCCTGCAACCGAACGTTCAGACCCGACTGCCGGAGTTCCGTCGTCGCCTGCTCCTGCTCCTGCTCCTGCTCCCGCGCTTGCTGCTGCTGCTGTAGCGCCAACAACTTCGTCTGTGGCTCCGTCGTCGGCCCCTGCGACGCCGACGCCAAGTGCTGTTGGCGAGAGCCAGGAGGACAAAATCCAGCGTCTGGTGGCTCTGGGCTTCGACGCGCAGCGCGTACGTGGCGGCTCATTATTCGATAGAAGGTATCAGATGCCGGATGACTAACGAAGCGTTGTGCATGGTGCTCTTCCAGGCCGCGAGCGCACTCGCATCGACGAACGGCAACGTTGAACTTGCCGCTGGGCTGCTCTTCGAGACGCTGGGTTAGCGAAGGTAGAGATAGAAATGCGTTTCTATCAGATCTAGAGCGATTCCCTTTTCTCAGTGCATTTGCCAAATACCGGTACATTTTGCTTCCAACCCCATTTCCAATCGGTTGAAAGACGTCAAAAATGGCGGACGACCAGTATCGCGACGATCTGTACGAGATCCTTGGGCTCGAAGCCGGCGCCGACGAGAAGGAAGTCACGCGCGCTTACAGAAAGCAGTCTCTGCGTCATCATCCGGATCGTGGTGGTGACGGTAAGTGGCGATGGGTAGTCGGGATGATGGTGACTTACGAAGGGGCGAGGGCTGATGATCATGGGTTGGTTTGTGTCTGTAGTGAAGAAGTTCCATGAGCTAAAGCATGCGCGCGACATTCTGCTGGACCCGAAGAAGAAAAGCGATTATGATAAGAAGTTGTCGCAGGAGCTGATGGCGCGCAAGCGACAGCGCGAGCGCGAGGCGGAGCTGGACGGCAAGCGGCGCAAAATGCGCGAAGGTGCGATCGCGTGGGCGTCAATCGGTGTCTGTGAACGAATGGCTTATCATCTATCGGGTGCTTTCTTTGGTGTAGACTTCTTGCGCAAAGAGGAAGGTGCGTCGAGTCGACAGCAACAAGAACGAGATGAGACTCGCCGACGCCAGGAGCTATCCAAGCTCAGAGAGCAAACCGCTGCGTTAGCACGTCAACGCGAGCTGCAGGAGTTCCAGTCGCGTCAGGCGAAGCGCCACAGTGAAGCTGATGCGGACAACGTCGACGGAGAAATAGGTAACCGACCCCGTCAGTGGCTGCAATTCAACACAACAGCCTATGAAAAGTCAATGGATGTTGCAGGTTCCAAGTCACAGCGGACCGTGACGTTGAAGTGGGATCGTCGGCAGGTGTCTCACTCAGACGATTCGCTCATCCGGGCGATGCGTCCCTACGGAAAAGTCGAATTTGTCAAGCTGAAGTCGTCCTCTGCGAAGGTGGTGTTCGTTGACAAGCGTGCAGCCGCGCAGGCCGTGCGGATAGAAGGTCACAGCGCCGCGTGGCGTGAAGTGAGTCTGCTGGGTCACATCGTCGACGACGACGCCGTGGAGTCGCACAGTGTGGAGGAAGATGAGGAAGCAGCGAACGTGCTGCCGAGCGGCTCCATTTCGTTGCAGGCGCACTTGGATTTCGAGAAACTGGTGCTCCAGCTACTGCGCGAGCGGATCGAACAGCACCGCGCGAGTGTGGCAACTGCGACATAAGTCAACAGCCATCATATATCCAACGTCTTAGACTTATCACTTCCAGAGATCTTTGGATGAGCCGTTCACTTGATTGAGGAACTTGACCCAGACCGCCGAAATGTTGACGATTTCATTTCCCTAATGCAGCACCAGCCACAGCATCAGTCGGCGACCACAGCCAGCGCCACGCGAAGGCGCGCCACTCACCACGTCGTTCATATGGTCCAAGTTCTGGCTGAGGATCTGGACATTGGAGATGGCCTCTTGAAGATGCTGTTGGGTGGACACAATGCTCGGTCGTTAGGCACTAACCGGACGGGACGGTACCAGCGGTTATTTGCGTCGAGAGCGCACCTCTTTGACCTCTTCCTCGAGACGTTCCTTCTCCTTCTCGAACCACTCCTGTGAGGCCATTGCCCCCATCACATAGTAATCCATCAGCACTGTGGTTCTGTGCGTCTGCAGCATGATTGCCGTGCTGCGCGGCGCACCCGATTGCCTCGCTCTGCTTCCATTTTCGTAATTTTCCCTCCCGCCAAAATGAATCGAATTATCATCTCGCACACACGAGATCCTCCATAAAGAAATCCATTTCAGCAATATCGACTTAGAGGGGTTACGCGTGGCTTCCCGAGGCGCAGCGGTCCACGAGGCATTCAGCACGTAAGATCGAAAATCCGTAGAGACGAGAGAGCCCAGGACGACGACAGGATGATGATGAAGGCGAAGACTGGCCGCTGCCCGCTCTCGGCGTGTGCGCTGCTGCTGCTGGCAGTACTTAGCTGCGTGGCGCCTGTGCACGGCGTGCAGTTCGACGTGCGCCGCCGCTCCGAGAAGTGTCTGAGCGACGAGGTGGCCGAGGGCAGCCTCGTGGTGATCCACTACGACGTGCTCGGCGCCGCCAAGGGCAAGTCGGGCGTGTCCGTCGTGATCACGGACCCGCTGAAGAAGTACCTGAAGCAGGACTCGAACATCGACACGTCGTCCGACGACATTCACAAGTTCTCGTTCCACGCCGAGGCGGCCGGCAGCTACGCCGTGTGCTTCTTCAACTCGAACGAGAACCCGGCGCGCGTGATGCTCGATTTCAAGCACGGCGTGGAGGCCAAGGACTACACGGAGGTGGCCAAGCGCGAGCACCTCATGCCAGTCGAGAAGGAGCTGCGCAAGATGGAGGACGCCGTGGACGAGATCCACCGCGAGATGCTGTACATGCGCGAGCGCGAGGCGGCCATGCGCAGCACGAACGAGTCGACCAACTCGCGCGTGCTCTGGTTCAGCTTTCTCTCCATCGGCGTGCTGCTGGCCATGGGCGTGTGGCAAGTGCTGTACTTGAAGAAGTTCTTCAAGAGCAAGAAGCTCATTTAGAGCCCCCCAGCGATCGCGAACAAGAACCTCAGAAACTGTGACGGCGAGATGCAATGGTTGTGCAGTGGACGCTGACGGCGGATAGTATTCACCCCCCAATAAGGACTCTGAATAGAAACTCGCGTTCATGATGGCGTGTGTGTTTGTTGGTCTGGTGGTATTCATAGCTGCCGACTCTCCTCGTGCTGTGCTATTCTTACACACCGCCGACGGGCTTCCGCGGCGAGGAAGGTGTCTGGGGATGCGTCAAAGTCTCTAGTCAGATCTGCGAGCCCCTCTGTAGGAGTGGCTAGTGGCGCAGCGTCAGCGTGGATGAGGCTATCATCGGTGGCTGCTCCCACTGAACTAGAAGAAAGCATGGTGTCCCTGGCGTCCACTAAAGAAGACCCCAGCGATACAGACGAGCACGAGGGCAGCAGCGCGGTCGTGGCGTGGTCCTCGTCTCATCTGTCGGACGACGACAGCGACGAGGAAGAAGCTAGTGCGTCGTCGCGATCGCCTGGCCACAGCGCTGAGGAAGAAGAAGAGGACAAAGAACGCGAGGAGAGCAGCGGTGACCAGGAGGAAGATGAAGTCGCAGACGAAGACGACGACGACGACAACGACAACGACAACTGGATGCTGGATCTGGATCTGCCTGATGGCAGTACAGGCGATGATCTATTGGCCCCAAGTCCTCCCTTGGCCAACGAAAAGCCCGAGCCGATGTCTTCATCCGATCTGGACTCGCCTAGAAGCGAAGCGAGAGTGTCCCCCGCATACAGATTTGGTCCCCCTGAGAGCGTGGAGACTAGTTCTGCGAGCATGAAGTCTCAAGGTGATGAAGGTTCTCCGATGAAACGAGCGAGTCTGATCCCACGTCTCATGCCTCCGCTCACTCGCCAAATGAGTGGTCCGGTCGGCATGTCTCCACCAAAAGGGTCGACGTCCCCGCTGCGGCTTCAGCGGTCGGCATCCAAAACAAGCTCGCTGGTTGAGGGGATTTCACCAGGGGTTCCCGAGCCTCAGTTGTCGCCGACCAGTTTGCAGAGGAAGCGTGGCCAGAGTGTATACATCACGACAGGCAGCGTTGCGAGTAGAACGCTCAAGCACGCGGATAGTGCACAAACTTCTCAGCAGCGTGGCATTGTAACCTCGTCGTCCCAGTTTTGGGCCAATGAACAGAACAAGCGGTCGTCACGCCTGCTGGACGAGTGGAAACGCAAAGAAATCTGGCACGACTTCAAAAAAGCCGAAGAAACGGTGCTCACAGGCACGGGGTCGGGTGCATCCACGGAGTCATCGTCGACGGTGGCTGCTCGCCCATCGGTAGACACAAAGCCCGTGTCGTCTGGTAGCCTGGACGATGTGCTGGAGGGCATCCGCTCCGATATCTTGGGCAAGCAAAGCGAACTCCAGCTGCAGATGCCAACGATGCGACGAGCGACCAGTTTCGCCACGAAAACCAGTACTTCTCCTGGCAAATCGGCCATTTCCATTCCGGCGACTGTAGAATGGGCATCACCCGAAGCGCTCCACGTGAACTCGGCTTACGTATCATCGAGTGGACTCTCAAAGATGCTGCCTGCTACAACTGAGTCAGTCTCGAAAGCAGAGTACGATCGACTGGTCGAAGAGAAACACAGACTCGCCGAAGAAGCGGAGAGCCGCCAACGGGCGCTGGTCGCAGAGCAGGAGGCAATGCGGGCAGTCAACGAGCGGCTGATGAACTTGGAGAATCTAGACCGCGAGAACCGATTCCTCAAAGAAGAAATCCAGAAGCACTTGATGCACGAGCTCAGCTCCAAGGAGTTAGTCAAGACCTTGGAGGATCAGCTCGGTCTCACTGCTCGTAGCGAAGACCAACTCAAGCTCCAAACACGACAACTGATGCAGCAGAACCAAGCGCTGCAGTCCGATTTGCTGGAGAAGATCGCTGCCGAGACCTCCAAGATCCAGAAAATGGCCCATCTCTCGGCCGAAAAGCAAAAGCTGCAAGAGGATTTACAGCGCAACGAGACGCAGTCGGCACATCAAGTCGCCCAGCAGAAGACGCAAGTGCGGACGACGATGCTGCGGCACTTGGTCAAGACGCGGCGTCTCGCAGAGCTGCGTATCGCTTTTTCCGTGTGGCAAATCCAGTCTCGTCAACAGTCGGCTGCGAATCTCAAGGCTGCGAATATCATCGTGGCCGTCTCTGAGCGCATGCAAATGAAAGCAACGGCGCGAGCCTTTCGCCAGTTACAGTCACACGCACTCGTAGCAGCTTACGAAGAGCAAGCGCTCCAAGTCCAGACAGACCACGCGGCCGTCCAATCTCGTCTACGTGAAGCCTGTAGGCGCGCTGGCGCAGGGGCTGTGGCTCTTGTTTGGAGAAAACGGGTTCGTGCTCAAGCGTTCGCTGCATTCAAATTGTGGCAAGACCATACGCGAGCTGGAGCTGAGGCTGAGAGACGCCTCACGACGGCAAGTGCGATGCTGAAGAGCATCCTGCAGTCTCACTCGCGAGCCAGCACACTGCGGGCATTTGGCCTGTGGAAACTTCAAGTCCACTTCGACTCACACCGTCAAGACTCAGAGCGAGCGAAGGTCACGGAGGCAGAGCTCGTCGAAGCCAAAGACTGTGTATTTGCGCTGTCGCGGGCGAAGACGCGACTTGAAGAGAAGCTTCAGTCCAGTCGCCAGGACGTCCAGCGCGCGGGCGATCAGCTGCGTGAGCATCGCTCAGAGCTGCAGCTAGTCAAGCACAGCTTCGTTGCGACCGTCGTGCGAGAGACGGAGCGGGCGTGGCTTCGCTCCATCTTCACGGAATGGCGGCTTCAAGCCCAAGTAGAAGCATGTGCGAGAGAGTACCGACTTCATCTGGAAATGGCGGAGCTGAAGGTCGAGGAGCGAGAAAAGTACGCGCGGTCGTTGGATGACTACAACAAGGTACTGCGCAACGACCTCGAGCGGTTCCAGTTCTTCTCGCAGGATAAGCGAATCGCAGTTGACGTGCTCGCGAAGAAGCTTCTGCGTGAAGAAGACAAACTGAGGCACATGGAAGAGCAGCATGTCTTGCTGGAGGAGAAGATGCTCTCATACAAAGCGCAGCTAGCATCGATCCTCGATTGGCAGGGTGGCGTATCCATGCCGATCGCACTCGTGCACTTGTGTCGAGATGCCTCGGTGGGCAATCTGCGCGAGCTCTTCGTGAGCATCGCTTCTTCGTCTTGTCGGGGACCTGATAAAATGGAGACTCCGACGTGCGAGGCAGACGAGGCCGCGTCGTCCGTTCGACTTGCGGTCAACGACCTTGTGCAACTCGTTCGTGACTCGAACCCAATTGCAGAGGCCTCATCTATCGATGTAAACTCACTCGTGCGACGTAACGTGCCCGAGTACGCGACGACACAAGGCCTTTTGTTTGCGGACTTTGTGACGAGTCTGTCTGCTATCGCGAAAGATGCCTTTGAAGCCGCTGACAAACCCAACGAGCTGACGAATGTGTTCTGGTCGTGCCTCCTCAGTCGCCTTGGCGTACTTCCTCGTGGTGCTGTAGCTGTGGCTGCTCAGCGAGACGTAAACGACCCAGCACTTCACGTCGGGCGATCACCGTGGGCTGGTCAGCTCTCAGAAGATATTCTACAGAACCAAGAAAAGCTGCTAGCCGTCCTGGAGCACGAGACAGCAGTCGTAGAGCGTGCCGTGATGGAAAAGTCGTCGCTCAAGCACACGTATGCAGCGTCGGAGCACTCTGTGGCCAGCACTGTGAAGGAGTTTCAGGAATACCAATGCGATCCGATGATGCCACCTGAGTCCCAGACTACAGACTCTGCCAGTGTAGCATTTGCATCGGCAGACTCGCAATTCGTGGGTAACGGCTTGGACCAGTTCGCCAATTGGTCTCAAAGCCGTCAGGTCCAAGACCTTTTCCTTGCTTTCCGCAATCCACTGCAGCGAATCGTGACCAAGTACTCGAATGAAAAACGAGTCGCTGCCCATGGCAACCAGATCTGTCTCGTCCTGTCGGGTGTCTCGCGTATGCTCGAGGACATGCGGCTCTATCCCGCTTACATATCGCGTGAGCTGGTGCATCACCATTTTGGACGCCTCAGTGACCGTGATGGTCTGCTCACTCCACAGGCATTAGCCATGTTCTTGGGCTGTTGTGCCTTGGAGCTGTTTGCCAAGTCCCTGCCCAACGACGAAAGTGCATTCCGACTGTCAGCGAGAGAGATCGTGCTGTCATTTTTCTGTGATCTGGGTTTCCTCACCGACAGCGAGATTCCTGCCCCTCCACGAATTTGCCTCGTGGGCATGGAGGTCGAGAGCGTGTTATGGCCTCTGTTCGAGTACTACGCAATATCAGACGATCACGTTCGTTCAGCCCACCAAGATCCTCGCGTGGGCATGACCACGCAGAAGTTCCTGAGATTTGCGGCGGATATAATCAACTTGGCACCACATGCAGCAGAGCGGCTCTTCCAGCGAGTGATCAACGAAACGCGACGACCTATGCTATCCTCTACTGCGTTCCCAGATGTGGGTATTCATTCAACTGCTGTGAAGATGCACTTGGACGACTTTTACGTGGCGATTGCCTGCGTGCAGGAAGAGCGCTGTCCGGGTGTCCAATACGCCAACCTCGGTGAGGCCGTGCGCCACTGGATGCAGCAAACGCAGTAGTGTCGACGGCAGATAGACACTGCGGTAGTAGAAGCAGAGTCACTTTGTACCATACACGATCATTGAACCGACATCACAAGGGTTATCTTGAATTTTTCTTATGACTTGGGGCTGCCACGCACGATCATCACATGGCTGTTGCTTTGGATTGGCGCGAAGACGTCACTGGGGTCGAGGTGGAAGCAGCGACTACGGAAGGGGTTTTCTTGCGGGGATAGAATGAACTCCACGTTCCCGACGCTGTCCAATTCGCGCAGAGCACCAAGGTCACGATATTGGTCGCGCTGGCTGAAGGATGTGAGAAGCGCAGGTTTTCCGGAGCTTAGGACGTCCTCTATTGTTGGCCGCCATGATTCACGCAGCTTTGGGTGGCCGATGCCTGGGTTAAATAGCACGAATGCATCGGGAGGTGCCGACAGCGTCGCCGAAGTTCGGGCCACCTCGTGGTAAAATCCCGTGAAGTACTCGAATTGCAGTCGGGAAGGTTTCGCGGTGGGCGCCTTGTTGCGGAACAGTGGCGCCACGTGGTCGCCGATGAGCTTGATCTGGATGTTGGTCGTTTCATTAGCATCCAGCAGTTCCTCCCAGATGTGGCGAGGCATCATGGCCTCCGCACGCGCTCCAACCACGTGAAGATTGGTGGTGTTTGGGATAGTTCCGCCGCTCAAAGCTGGAGAAGCGAATGTTAGTATACAAAGAGTGTGAGAGGAACGCAATGTGAAGCCGTACCTGGTAGGTAATGGGATAGCGTAGCCGCGAAAGAGTACGCGGCAGAGACAAGCCGCACAGCCTGCGCACTCTCCAGCCACTGGGGGTCCTCGGTGAAGAGTCGAGTGAAGTGTTCCCAAGTCGCTGCCGTTGTCACAGACTGGTTTTCCTTGCGGCACCGAGCACGGTGCTCTCTAGTGATGACTGTAGGGAGAAATTAGTTCCAGCCACCGTCTAGAGAAACGAATTGCACCTACCACTTGTAAGCAGCGTTCTCGCCTCTGCCGTCGTGGCGTAGACTAGATCTTCGTGGACTTGCTTGAAGACTTGGAGCTGTTCGAAACACTCAGCTTCGGCCGTACGGCTGCACTTCTACAAAGCCGACAGTCAATTCTCCGTTAGCTTCACGACGACGTTTCAAGCTACTCATCGCAGCCAGCTTACGGAAGAGCACGTCAACGGAAGTCCCGACACGGCGCAGTCGACGCGATGGGCGGCCGTCGGCGCCGCTCCACACACGAGACATGGCGCCTTCTCCAGCGCGTGAAGCCACTGCTGCGCGCCCCGCGAAGCGCTTAGCTTGCGCAGTGGTACCATTGTGGTATGGCAGCGCTGCTGGCTGCGTGTAGCCACCGCCCGCCGGCCAATGACTCCGATCCTGGCCATGATCGTGATGTGTGTGAAAGTGGATTGACAAGGGCTCACGGATATTATATCAGTAGAAAATCAAGTGCTTGTGGTCGTAATACTGATCTAAGTTACATGTCAGCGATGTATTGGAGAGCAACCTCGAACATCGTGAGGAAGTATCCGACCTCGCCCATCATTTTCGACGGATGGATCATAGCGCCGAGATACTCCTTGGTCATCAGCGGGCGCCTTAATCCGCTGTGGATCACCACGTAGATGTGGATGGGCAGGTAGTCGTCGGCTGTGAGCGCAGAGTTCTCACGCCACTCCAAATTCTTCTCGCCGCAGCTCTTGAAGACCTCCAGCGCCGAACGCAACAGCTCCTGGATCTTCTCGCACGGCAACTGGCGCTCATCGATCATGCTGAGATGGTGACAGGACTTTCCCCAATCGTCCTCTGATTGCAAATGCTCGGGGATTCCGAATTCGGCCTGCGAACGGCCACGCATCTTTTCCATCTTGGCCGTCAGCCGTGCCTCCTGCGACGGGTCCACGGTCTTCCGCACCAAAAATGCGATCTCCTTCTCCAGCGGAACCAGAATCGTATCTTCCACCACGTGAAATACGCAATCGTCAACGACAGTAGAGACGTCCATGCACTGGTCCGCCAAGGAGAACTGGTCCGCGTACTTGGGGCTCAAGTGGTCCACGATATACTTCTCCACGCTGGTCAACACCAGTCGAAGATCTTTCAACGCGTCCGTGGCCAACGTGGTGTCAGCGAAGCAACTGCATTCAGGGCAGACGGCAGCTTCGATCACGGAGCAACGATTGCGAAACGCGTCCAGAAACTTGTAGCAGGTATGGCCTTCGACCGTGGCGATGTTGTTGAGCTTGACAAACAAATCGTACTCGAGCCACTTGGGCTCGGGGGCTTCTCCTTTTGTGTCCACCATCTCCAGTGAAGAGATGAACTCGGGGGAGCATAGACACTGTTGGAGGTCCTGGAGAATGTCAACACGAATCTTGGACGTCGGCTCCACTGCTGCTACGTTGCGGAGAAATGCCTCGACTTCGTTCACTCGACGGACGTCGGAGTCCGAGCTTGTGCTTCGGAAACGGCGCCGAGGAAATGGAAGCTCGAGAAGATACTTGAGCTGTTCGGCCTCGGACGTGTTAGCAGCTTTGATGGAGTCTCGGATCTGCAGAATAAACGGGTCGTAATGAGTGGTTGGATTACGCTTCATGGCTGTCGGACAGGTTACCTTTTTCCGGAGCGAGTAGAAATCCTGGTACCGCTTCTTCGAGATCCAGAACACTTTGGTGTGAAGGTCTACGACTTGCAGCACATACTCGGTGACGGACGGCATGGACGTGATCACCTCAGTGCGGACAATGCGGACAGATAGGCCCGGTCGGATGCCTGGTGGGAAAGATGCGCCAACGTCAGTACTGCGGGTGCAGCAGTAGCCGTTCGACGAGTAGAACTATGCACCTTTGATGGGCCAGTTGAGATACATCCGGAACGTAGTGCCTTGCGAGTGCTGCTGGAAGCTTTTGGATGGAGAGAACACAATCGGTGGTAACGGCGGCAGCGAGTGCGCTGATCCGATGGATTCTCTCGACGACAGGCTGGGTCGGTCGGACTCGGGCGCCGTGTCAATAGAATCATCGCTGCGGTCTGAGTTGCTGGCGTTCGTCAGCAGCTTGGGCTGAGAGCTGGATTGCCAGATCTGGGCGTGCGGCGCAATGCAGCTCTCGTCTGTGTGTATCCGGTCGGAATGCTACCGAAGCAGAAGTCTAGTCAACTTCAGGTGAATTACAAGTAGTGTCAAGCCTGCACGCACCTTGTGGACTCCAATGCTCAAGAGGGAGCGCGAGAAGTGTTGTAGTAGTCGGTTCTCCTTGCTCAGCGACATCCGCATCGCGAGCTTCCACATCACCTGGCTCGCCAGCGTAGTGCTCGCCGTCGCCGCTTCTGCCGCGTCTCGTCGGCGCAGGCCATGGAGCCGTAGCTGCCGCTTTCTGGATGCGTTGCGGCGCTCATCCTGTGAGTTCTCGTCCGGGTCTTCTGCTGTCGCTGTCGCGTCCGCCTTGCGGTCGTCGCGCTTGCTCTCGAAGGACTGCAACATGCCACGTCCGGATTCTTCAGTGAAGCGCACTGAAGATGCTGGCTTTCTCAGGACCCGTTCACTGCTGGAAGTGATGATGCCTGAGTTTGATACCTTCGGACCGACCCAAGTTCACTGAAGGCGAGCAAAATTACCCTAACCATCTTCCTTAATTGCATACACTGTAATACGTGATGTTCACAAATTCCACACCGATGGGTGTGAGCATAATTGCCCTCGTTGTCACCCTCCAAATATGATTTCTGACATCATGAGACAATTGGTAGACGGTATCAGGGCTTGGTTTTTGGCCGCATCATTAGAACGATAGCGACTTCAAAATACAGCAAATCACACGGTTTTTACAATATCCACCCTAAAAATACAGAAATGTCTCGTCACAGGGATAGGCGACATCTTGATTTATCGTTGTAGCGCTTGCGCCCGCTACGCTGTGCTCCGCTAAACGCTCGGGAGATAGCGCCATTCGCTGTGCTACGGGGTTATCGGCTTTTAGATCATGAAGTCTGGACAACGTGGGTCGCAATCGATCATGCTCCGGGGTACCCCCCCCCTCCGCATGGGCTCTTGCTCCAAGAGGAGGGGTGAATTGTGTTCTGTAGATTTGTCGGAGTGTCTGTATTTTTGTATTTCTCTCCATTAGAACGTCAATAACGTTAGACCTTTTCGATACACTGCTGTTTGGACACCAGTGAGAGAACGACACTCCAGGAGGCCGTCAACACGATTTTGGTCCATCATCAACCTCTAGACCCAGCACTTGACATGTTTAGCGTTGCTTACACATTGATCTCCAATCCCCCATCAATCGTGTAGGGACAGCGTTGGGTCCAATACGCCCTCTCCGCGTTCATGGACTACTTTCACATGGCGTGGATTCGAGGCAGATTCGCTCGGTGGTAGATATTCCACTCACTCAGTGGCTACAACCCATGTGGCGAGCATCAAGCGGTACACCCAGCAGGAAGCGCTCATTAATGACAGGCTCATCAAGAAACTGCTTGCAATTGCAGAAGACCCCACCATCTGCGTGCATCCTCTACCGTATGTTGCAGCCTTACGCCAGCCACTCTGTCTCAGGGAGAAGCCAAGCGTCTTGCCAAGGTTCTGGCCATCACCAACAGGGTCGTCATTTACAAAAACGAACGACAACGCGATTCATCTCGTGAAGTATCTTGCCGACGGACGAACGGAACTTAATCAACATGCGCTGCCACCAGCTATACGAATTGTGAAGACGACAGTCGAAGGCTCGGACGTGGCCAACATCACAGACGGCGACTAGAAATCGGTGGCACCGTTCTCCCGAGCAGTATCAAGTGGTCTGTTCGGCGCGCTTATCTTTGCAGCGTGTGCACATGTTGTCTCTGTGCGAGTGATGCGGGGTATGAGTTTTTTAGGAGTGAACATGACGTACAGCAACTTCAAAGATCGTAGCATTAGACCTTGTCGTGCTGCCTCTCGACCTTCGGTACCGCAAGCGCAGGTCGCGGTACCGCAGCAGCAGCAATTGCTGACGCATCAGCATGCCTAAGACATGCATGGAGAGCTGTAGTCGGAAGTGATCACAGTCGACAGCCAACTGTCGGCTTAGCACACGAGCATCCTGGTCAACACCAACAATCAAGAAAGCGACGTCCGTCGTCGATTCCCGCACCACGAGCAGACCTTGCAGTTTTTACTACTGCGAAAGTAGTTAGCAGCTGCGTTGTGACAGGCTTTCACCTCGCAGCGACCTTTGCACGCACACCAATCAACGGCTCCAGTGTCGTGGATCTTTATGTCGGCTGGGAACTTGGCATGGCGAATGCGCGCCGCCCCAGACGGCCATGGCACCGGTCCACTGCTGTCGTCCTGTGTAACACTCAACGCGTCTCCTCCATCAGTACATTCCTGTCATCCTCCTCCTCTTTCTCTTCATCTTCTTTTTCAATCTCGTCATCTGGGTGACCTGATTTTTCAATTCGCCGCCTCCGACCCTCCAGACCACATCCCCTTCAGCTCCACGCCGCTCTCCTCTAGCGACCATGCCCGCCTTCAACCAGGTCACAACCTTGGAGCGTCTGGCAATCTGGGAGACGCTGTTCCTCCGTAGCAAGAACGGACGAATTGACTTTTGGTGAGATCACTTCTGTCGCACGATTGTTCTTCGTGCATCGGTACGTTGTGGAGCGCATCTGGGCCACCCACACCACAAGTCTCCGGGTGGCTGGTGTGGTCAAGTCCCGAGCGAATCAGCGCGGGCAAAAGAAAATGGATCATGATGGGCTGTGTTGTCTGGTCCCAGCTCTACCCGAACCAGCGTGTGACCCAGAAAGGTGCCGACATCAGCGCATCCCTCGTCCAGTGTTTGCTCAAGAAAGGCTACATGCGCCACTGCCTCAAGCACACGCGGCCTCAAGCACACGCGGCCTCTGCTCACGCACGCTCGAACGTCAAGTCGAGAGAGTACTGTTCTGTCAGAAGGATGTCCTCTTGACGCCCGAGGGAGAGTTCAAATTCGATAACATGCACAACATTCTGCATATCAACAAGAAGTGATTTTTCGTGAAGCAGGTGGGAGATAGGCTGAGCGTGATGGCCGATCTCGACGGGTTAGAGCAAGTGCCACGTTCTGAAGGTGCTGTTCCTGTGTGCTGTGGCGCGTCCCGGAGGCGATTGGGACGGCATCATCGGCATCTGGCCTGTGGTGAAGCCGTACGTGACCAAGCGCCTCAGCAAGAACCGTCCCGCCGGTGTCATCGAGATGCAAGTCAGCAACGACCGCCCCTTGTCGCGTGAGCTCCTCGTCAAGAAGGTAATCCCTGTGATCAAGGCTACGTGTGCCGCCGCTGAGAAACACACCAAGATTCTCATTCAACATGACAATGCGTCCCCCACGTGCTCAAGGACGCCGTCAAGGTGCTCGAAGAGGGGAACAAGGATGGTTGGTAGATGAAGATCTCCCTCCAACCACCGCAGAGCCCAGATCTCAATGTCTTGGATCTGGGTCTCTTCAACAGCATCCAGTCGCTCGAAGATCGCACGACTCCCCGAACTATGGATGATCTCATCGCTGAGGTGAAGCGAGCGTACGCAGCGATGTCGCGCGTTACGCTGAACAAGACCTTCCTCACACTCCAGTTCATGATGGAGCACGTGATGAAGCACGACGGCAAGAACAAGTTCCGACTTGGCCACTCAAGGATGACGCACTTCAGCGCGTAGCTTCCAGATAACCTCTCCTGCAATCCAGACGTCAACTTCCAAGCTTCCAGGTTTGGGTCTCTGACGGCTGCGACTGTCGCGCCGAAACCCGCGAAGAAGCGCAGTAGAACAGATGATTCGTTTGATGATGTTCTAGGTTTCGTTTGATGTGATTAGTGGAACAAGCACACCCTCCATCGCCATGTTCACAGTGCTGATTTCGCGTGATTTTCATCTCAGCTCAATTGTGAAATTTGTCTTTAGGCCAACCGCCCACCTCTCAAGCCTGACTTTCTCGCAAAATAACCAGGCGAAGCGCTGCCAAAATTGACAGTCAAATGTCCACAAAGAACCGAATGGAAGTAGTACACGCTTTCTGCACTAGGAGTAAGTTCGTATACACTTGGCATCGTTACCTTGTGAGTTAGATGAGAACACACACAAGGCGCACCAGGTTTGACTACCCACTACTTGAATTCGAGTGACTTTCTGTAGCGACGATGTCAGCATTTGGCCCAAAAAGTTGAAACAGGAGGACTGTGTCAACTGGAGTTACCACGCAACTACAGGCAATTCTATTGAGTGTGTACCGATTACTACTGTTTAACCATCATCAAAAATCCAGTAACCGAGATATCTCGCAGTTCGACGTCTCATACATTCTACCTCCAGTATTGCGACCAACGAGAGATATTGTGGATTCTACTTGGAATTGCACTCGGGGATTGGTTGAATCGCCAAATCCAAATCGCCAAAGCAATCGCCACAATAGTGAAATCAAGATAAAATGAAAACCGTAGGGGTAGGTTTATTTTGATCAATTGGGGTAGGGTTAGAGGCTCATTTGAAAGGTATTTTGACCAATCCGATGCCTTGTGGGTATTGACGAACAGCTGACGAATGACTCGGATTGTGTAATTTTGGTCGGAATTCACAAAAATCGTTGGATATGTCGTTATCATGTCATAGATGGTGGGATGCAATGAAAAACTGGTGAGTCACCCGCTTCTTGCTCAAGAAATGGAGTACAACACCGTTTCTCATCCACTGTGAAAAGGTTTTCAATCAAACTGGATAGATGTGGGGAAGAAAAGAAAGATTACGACAAATCCCAATCACATGTCAATGTGAAATGAAGTGCAACCAACTTGAAGTGGCTACACTCCGTACTGCATGCCTTCAAGTCGCAAGTCTGCTTTGGTGGTGATCATGGAGTGAAGAGCCATTGAAGTGACAAGACTGAGTCGATATAGTGCAAACTAAAGGCTACAGCATGCTCCAACAGCGCTGCTCAGTGAGAGAGATATTACCTGCGTTCACCTCGAGAGAGCGAACATCTCTTCTTGGTGGAAACGCAGGAACATCTTCATTTTCGACTTCACAACGCTGAAGCAGCCTACACTACATGAAATCAGCTACAGTACATGCCATAGCACAAGACCAAAAGCTTCTTATCTTCAATAGCGTTGCACATCGAAGAGTATGGGCCGAGACGCAGCAGAACGAGATCGTCGCCACCTTGAACGCAAGCCTCAGTCACGCGTTGTCCAACACAATCACGATCTTCTTCCCTGCAAAGTAGGCGTTGTACTCGCTTGACCCTTTACAGCACCATAGATGTCGTCCACAAACGCTGCGTTTTGCGTCATCTTCATCGAGCTGAAGCCAGTGGTGGGCCAGGCCGGGCATGGACAACACAGCACATTGAACTGGAGGTTCCGTCCCTTTGACGGCGTTGTCGTCACGACAGCACGCTCGCCAATCTTGGTGGGACCCTGCGCTTGCAGTACAAGTTGTAGTTCGTCTCATCATAGTACACGATGTGATCAACGTCCTCGGCGTACTTCAGCAGGTTCTTGGCAAACACGTGGCGCTTTGCTTTGCTCTCGTCGCGATTGCAGGTCGACGGTTCGATTCGGACCTGTTCAGACAAGACAAACACCATCAGTTCTTGTCCAGTGCCATACCGTGATGTAGCCAACTTTACCTTCTTCACTGTGTACAGCGCGCCAAGAAGATGCCTGGTGGCTGTCGATGAATGGATGCGAACTCCATGATCCATTAGGACCATATCGCACAGCTCTTGAAGCGTGTACGTACATTCTTCGTCGAGATAGAGCTCTAGCGCTTCCTTGATCGTCGTTCGTGCACTTGGTGCGGCTCTCTCGCGCTCCACTGCGAGGCTTGTAGGTCGCGGTATGGTTGTTTGTGAGTCATGTTGTCGTCTGCGGGACGTCGTTGTGGGCCGCGACCAGCTTCCTCTCCTCTCCGGCGAAGAACGCGCTGACGTGCAGTAGAATCAGGTGGGGCTTTCGATGGCATGGTAAACTGTGGAATGGCACAGCGCAAACTCCGCCGCTAGCATCGCGCTAGGCTCCAGTCGAAGCGCGTCGGCTCTTCCCGCCATCGATCTCCCTTCGCTTTTTTGGCGCCAAATCCATCCGGTTTGATTGGAGATTTCCCCGCTTTGATTGCGAGACTCTTAATATTATTGTGACTTGGATAGAATGGCCCTGGGGTATTTCACATTGGTTGCATATCTTTTCACATTGGACGAGAAAAGGTGTAGACAACAGGCTTCAGGGGGGGTGATCTAATGGGGCGAATTTGGAACTGTGACTGTCACTAATCGTGATGATATGTCCCCTCCCCTGACCTGAGTGTTTATGGTCAGCCGCCATTGGTAGATACCAAATAGATCTAGATCTGCCAACAGGACTCGATCTATCGATCGAGTGGAGCCTAGCGCACCCCGTGTGGGGTACTAGGCTAGTTAGTAGGGTAGATTGAGCCAGACGGACTCACGACCTTTCAGTTCCCATTTTGAGCCTCCTCCAAACAGTATGTGTTCGTAATAGAGCAGATTTCGAACCACAGTTCGTCGCCGTAGCTCATACGCAGCTACGTTCCAGCTGGAATATCTTGATCGCGTAAGGGGGACTGGGAGCTGGCGTCGGTTCTGGGTCTACATACAGTTCGGACTACATAGTGGTAGACGAAGCGCGTAATACCCCACGCTCCCGGGCTTCGATGTAGAGTTTCTTGCGGCGGGTGCTTCGTGACGCCAGCGCAATAGTGTGCTCGTTGTGGCCAAGTGAGTTTGACATCGAATCTACCTCGGTTCCTGATCAATCGGATGCATGTGTGGCGCTTCCCACATGGAGATTAGATGAAGCCGCAAGAAGTCGAAGATGGTGCGGAGTATCCATTTTCGGTATATTATGTTGCCTTTAGAATGATTCTGATGATGGTGGTTTACCGGTGTCGCTAGACCATCCTGTATCAACTACAGCTATGGAAGAAGATGCCACTGTCAACTTTCCGCCAGGGAACTACCTCTTCGAGGGAGTGCTTCGGTTGGGTGCACGCTCGCTGAAACTCGCCGAGCTGTCATAATGGCAGTGCCGTACTGATATATGAGGAGCAGCCCTGCATACTCACGCCCCAGCTGTCCCACACCTCCACACGCTGCCCATGGTCGATTGGATGGTGCTTGTATCTAAACTGCATCGCTTTCCGCCAATCGTAGAAGGTTGGCGCTGCAGATGTCCAGCCGCCCACCTTCTCCACTGCAAGCGAGGTCACGGGGTATCGGTATCGCTCCCACCGTTGCTACATGATGTCCGAAATGAGTCGCCGGTGACAATGAAACAAAGCCAGCAGCTTGCTGGATTTGTCGTGTTTGTTGACCGTCTCCTTGATAATGGTCTGGATACTCAGCTGCAGCCGTCCAGGCGTGTTGGGCGATGATGGCGCTGGTGTCACCATCGCTCTGTCAGGTGGCGGAATGGTTGATGCACGTGCTTGGGTGGGAGTTCGCTGCCGCTGCGGATAGTGTGAGTGCCGCACATTTGGCTGGCTGCCTGGTGACGGAGTCGTTTGGATGGAACGGCCATGACGAAGGACTGGTGCTGTGCATCCTGATCTGCCGCTCAGGCGCTGTCGGCAGTGAGAGCTTCCTCCATAGCGCTGCCGAGGAGATGGAGGTGGATGAATGAGGAGAACACGCTCAGGAACGATTTGTGTGACTTCATGATTTACCTCTCTTAAGCAATAACACATATGCTATATCACAGTTGGGCGGTAGTTTGCCTCGAGCGGTTGAACCAACCGTAAGTGAAAATTTGGAGTAGAACCCACAATACAGCATGACTTCTTGGAGATTCGTTTGATGTGCACTACCAGCAGGTAACCAGTAACATTCATGATATAAAGGTCGTCCACAGTCCACGCTGTAGTGCGATAAACGTATATTGTCATCTACTGTGAACGGTCGATGAGGTTTGGTTGGATGCCATGAAAATTTGCAATGCGTTGTTCTGTGTGGTTTCTCGGAAACCCATGGTGCTGAATCGGCCGTAGACGGATCCATCTGGCGTTGTTGGGCCCACACCCTCATAGACCTTCTTGATCGCGTTGATGTGGACGCGGATCGTGCGCAGTTGATGGAGACGTAGGCAGATCTCGAGAAGCACGAACCGGATGGTATGATCGTCAGCTCGAAGAGGAAGCTTCAGTCGAGCAAACGTTCCTTGGAACGCTCTCAGCTCCTCGGAGCGGCCTGTTAAGCTGAGACAAGCTGGACGATGACGTAATGTGGGGTAGCCGAGTGCGGTTTGGAGGGGTGATGTTACTGGGGGTTCTCGTCGGTGGGGAATGCCCACCACTCCAGAGAACTATCTAAATAGGCAAGACAGGGCCGGAGCGAGCAAATGCGGTAGCTTGTTAGAACAGGATCTAGCGTTAGCGTGGCGTCCACGGCCTTGCGGACACCCATGGCACCTTCCATGCGCAGAGCTACGGACATTCCCATCCTGGTGCACGCCCACATCACCGCGGGGGGGGGGGCACTCCAGTCCCAAGCGGCACACCCACATCACCAACGGAACAGCTCCACTGCGACCTACACAACCACACGCTAGCCCAACTTCCCCTCCCTCACTGACCACTAACTACAAGTCACTGCTTGACGCTTGGTCTTCTCTCTTGCCGGTAGAAAGCGAAGTCTCCTGGGCCACCACACGCACAAAGGACTCTCTCCAGCCACATGGCCATCGCTAGCCCCCGCCCTCGATCCTCCCACAGTGTGTATGAACCCTCCACCGGTTATGTTACGCCCTCGTAACCATTTGGGTACACTCTTGAGCCACCACTCGCCCGAGGAGACCCGGCGTCCGCCAGCGATGCCACTGGAGGCAAGATACGATCACTGTCATTCTCCCAGGGGGTGTTCCAGATGTTGGTACGGTGTGCTACAGCCAGTAAAATGTTCCATAGATTTTAGTCTAGTCTATTGCATTTTTCATACTTCCTCCGGTCCCTTAATATTGCAACAAAGAGTTCGCGAGTGTCCCCAAAAATTGCAACAAGTAGAAATTGATAATCATCTTTTGAAACTGTATTGGTTATGGAAATCAAAAGAGCATTGGGCATCCAGCAGCTTCCAAAAATGCAGTGGCTCTAGCGTACGCTTCGGGTGGACAGCGATGCGAGCAGGCAGAAGACCGTCCTTACGAAACTTGGCCTTGCCCATGTGGGGGAGCACGTAGTCGTTGCCGCCGTCACAGTCGAGGATGGAGCCTATTACGGCCTGGAGGGTCAGGAAGATGCTGTCCAGCGTCTCCACACGAGTTTGGTCGAAGGCCACGTTCATGACACGAATGAGGTCGTCGATGTTGGAGATGCGACTACGGTATTGAATGCACTGGATCGAGGCAAAAAAGCCAAGATCCAGCACATTCAAGTCTGGGGAGTTGGGGGGTTGGAAGAGGAGCCGGATGTTCCACCCATCCGATGTCCCCGCAGCCACAACGTCGGTGTCGGTGTGGGAAACGTGCGGGCGCGCATTATCATGCTGGATAAAGATGGTGCGGTGGTGGTCCTTCTTCGGCCACTGGCGCTTGATCACCGGGATTATCTCGTTGATGATGAAGCCTTTGTAGACGACACGATCGATCGATGCGATGTTTCGAATGCATACCGTTCCCTTCTTGCGATTGGCACTGTCTCGAACTACCACATACTCCTCCGTCAGCGGCCACATGCCGATCTTTTCGTTGAACATCGTCTTGCGGTGGTGATCGTACCTAAACGAGAAATATCAATTTTTAAAGTTAATCGACCATCAGTCAATATCAGACATCAGAGGACTTACCGAGGGCGGGCTACCGCAGCCAAGAACATAGTCTTCGGGATGAAGCGCTTGCTCTTGCGGGTGCGCTTTGGGGGCGCTTCGTCCTTGAGCAGAATGAAGACGCGGTCGTCTTTGTCTTCATTAAACCACTTCTCGTCAACATGAACAACATCATAACCGGCATCAAACTGTAGGCTAGATTCATCCAAGTGAGAGAGGGCAAACTGCAGTCGCTCGAGCTAGTTCTTTGGAGTCAGCGTCGGCTTGATGCGCTCCGTCACGCGACGGAGTACGCCTTCCCTGAGCAGCGTCGTGATGAGGTGGCGGGAGACGCCGACGGCCTCAGCCAGGCGGCGCTTAGTCGAGCGTTCCTCCGCCGGCACGGCGAGGACCTTGGCGAGCAGCTCCGTGCGGTTCTTCTTCTTGCGGCCGATCTTACCTTTCATGCGCGCGGATGGATCACCGCCAACGACACCAACAGCCTCTGACTCTAAATACCGATTCCAAATGCGCCAGATTGTTGCCCGGTCACGCTTCCAGAACTTACCAATTGCTGCCAACGAGCCACGAGGCGGAACTCCGTCCACACTGCACTTCAGGAGGTCGTTGATGATTGCACGGCGTTCGCCATCGTTGGTGTTGCCTGGGCTGCTGTTGTCAGTGTCGTTGGGAAGCATTTCCGATTGTGGGTGAAAAAATTTTTTTTGCTAGGTGGCCTCAGAAAATGGATGCCCATCGGTTGGTGCTTGGCTTCTGACGTTGCATCGCACACCAAACAAAAGCGTAAATACACGGGGATCTTTTCGACCAATCGGAACCTTCGTAAACGACGTTTTGACGCTTGTGTGAATTTTCAAAATCGTTTGTTGCAATATCAAGGGACCGGAGGAAGTACTACGTTTGCAGGATTAGGACACCTCCTAATTAGTAAGCGTCAGGCCAGTACTGACCAGTCAGGTCACTGCTGAAGAGTCGTTGGGGACATAGGGAGAGGAGAAGATTTCCTACCCAAAGGCCACCAGAGGGTCCTGGAGGGACGCCAGGAGGTGCAGAAGTAGGAAGCAGAAAACACTAAGAAACAATCAACTCCACCATTTGCTAAGCCAAGCACAAGTCATCATCAAGATCATCTCTCCCCTGCAGGGAAGTCGACCGCCATCGAGAAGCTCAGGCCGGAAGGAATAGAACCCCATAGTCAGTCAGATATCGCAGTAAGTCAGGCCCGACCCAAACTTCAATCACTGTCATCGAAGAAACCAAGCTAAACTCAAGTCACTGAAGACGCTGGAGTAGCGCCAAGCCCGGCACATACATAGCCGTGGAAATTGACGCTACTACACTCAGTAACGTAGCGTTCCAAGCTCTCTAGTGCGCCCTGCTCCTGTGAAACGCGAGGTAGAGCATCTCCTTTCTTCAACAGAGTCTTGATGCGACCGATCATATTTTTCTGGCTTCTTGGGTATGCTGTGTCAGCTATGGCGTAGTAGCCGTTCGGTGTGTTGTGAAGGAGCTCGTCGTAGAGGCCTTGAGCAATAGCGGCATCGTGCCAGCCTGTCGGGGCATTTTCTCTGGCAAATGGACACACAGGAGCAGTAGTGACTGCACGTCCACCCGTTGGAATAGGCGTTATAAACGTCTTCATCTGTCGAATCAGTCCGCAAAGCAAAATCCGTCTTTGAGAAGTGGGCATCGTTCGCGAATCATGGAAGCGTAGTCAAAAGTACGGTTGTTCGTTAACCACTCTATCGTGCACCCTGACAGACGTAACAGAACGCGTTGTAGGATGCTGAGTGTGAAGCGTAGATACCGAGCACACGGACGGCGAGATGGTAAAGATCTGCTGCAACGAGTACTCTGGCATCGTTGAGTTGAGACAGTGAAACACGAGGCCGAGACCGGCTGTCGCTGAGAGCGATCGTTGTCTAGGTCGAGGAGCACTGACACGCTGCACTCCGGATCTCGTCAACATGCACGTCTACCATTCCGCTTCAAAGCCATGCAGAAGAAAGTGGAAACGTGCAACGTCGAACCCAGTCGTCAAGATGGGGGTTTGGTCCTTTCCGGCGCTGTAGATGGCCTGCCAGGCCGCGCCACTACGTGGGTTCGAGTACAAGTCATCCCTGAGACGGTAGCTCTGCTTGCGCAGTGCATTCTTCTGGTTGCGCGTGTCTTCAGTCGCTAGCGCCAGGACGACGATGACCTCAATGTTGTTATCAGGTCCATTTTCTCCCCCATCGCATATGTTGTGAACTCTGACCAAAATTTTCAAACCAGGACGGCTCTGGGGCTGGTGTGGAATCGCCAAAAAATCACTGCCTATATCTGTCACCAAGAACCTATATAATTGGTCATAAAGAAAGATTGTGGACCAATCAAAAAGGATCCAGTCAAACGAAGTCCTCAGTGCAGTCGACTGCATCCGACTCGGAAGAATGGAAACACTTTGGCATCGACAAGGAAAGGTGGGATTGACGGAGGACATGTCCATCGGCGGTGTGCTTCTAACGCTCGTGTATGAGCGACAGAGATGGATGCAGTCATCAGCGAACAGCATGCCTCACCGTGTACGGAGATCCATTGCCTGTTCGGCAATTACATTCTCCGCATCTCAATCTAAGAGCTCGCACGAATCTTCCTCAAGAGCACGAAAATCATCCGTAGTCGTGCGTACGAGAGGACGGGAATTTACACGACAGAGCGAAAGCAGTGATCAACTCCAAGTTTACGCTCGTACATCGTGAGAGTGGCTGCTGGAGTACTACAAGGCAAAGCCGCTGTCGAACATCGACGAGGCCCAGAAAGGCGTTCAAGGCCGCCCACTACATGGATATAACGCGCACCGCCATGTAGCGCATTATCCATGAACATGGACTCACGTGGAAAGTTCTGGACATGAGAGCTATCCAGATTAAAGAGAAAGACATCCACCGCTTTGTCCAGGAGCTCAGCGCGATCGACTGGAGTCACCAGAGCCTCGTCTTCCTCGACGAGGTGTCTTTTGACAACCGTGGAATGATCCGGAAGTGCGGCTACGCTATGGAGGGCAAGAAACTAGCGATTCGAGGCACGTTCCGTCGCCTCCGACGGGTGTCTGTGCTCGCCTTTCTCAGCATCGATGGCCTTCTCGACTTTTACGACACTGAAGGCACGTTTGATCGTGCCAAGTTCTCCACTTTCTGCCGTATGCGTGCCTGCTCCAAGCGCGGTGGTGTTCGTCAGTATCCCGGCAAGCATTCGCTGTGGATCCTCGATGGAGCCACGATCCACCGAGATCCAGAGATTGACTATCCTGCGAAGCATCGGTATTATGCCGATCTTTTTGTCGGTGTACTGTCCGTTCTTCAACCCCCTTGAGTTTCTGTTCGTCTACGTGAAACGCACATTCCAACGTCATTACGACGAGTCTGCTGGTGGCTCAAAGCTTCTGTTATTTATCATCGAGACGATGTACCAATTCGATAAATTCAACATGGCGAAGGTCTTTGCCCACTGCGGCTGGAAAGTGCAAGGCTTCTTCGATCCAAGAGGCCCAATGTCGACCGAGAAGCGCCGCGTGCGAGCCATCTACGACGACGACGCAGCAAATGAAGACGGGACGGTAAACCCTACGGCACGCGGCGAGGAAGGGTACCAGAGTGAGTAGCCACTGCAACAGCAAATTCAACTCAATCCATGCATTTGATTTACGTCACCAACTTAGACTTGCTCACGTTCACTACTCGGTGTGATCGGTATCCTCTACGTTTGTCATCTGAGGCTGCGGACCCAGCACAGTACTCTGTGCTGGTAAAGCGGCATCTCGGATCAGCGCTTCATTGGCCCGCTTTCTCGCTTCTAGGCTGCGCTGGTCCATCTCGATTCGTCGCCCGAAGGCCACCCAATCCTCACGAAGGAAAGTCCGCCATTGACTTGTCGACGCACCCGAGCGCCGTGTGTACAGACCGATTGATGCTCGTGAGCCGTTGTTCAACAGGCGAATCGCGAGTTGAAGCAGTCATACGATGTCATCCGGGGGTGGCGAATCGATGGCAGCAGCGTGGGTGAAGTGGTCAAGGCGCCTCGCGATGCCGTCTGCCCACATGAGCCGCACCGAAGCAAAGCTGTCGTACGTTGAATCCCAGCAATCTTGGAGTTGGCGCACCAGATCCTGTAGGCTATCGGGTACAGCTACACCACTGCGATCACGTAGTGTCAGCAAGATGACTTGAGTCTCGAACGTGGAGTAGTCTTTGGCCTTGACAATCGCCTTCCCGTACTTGTGAATGATCAACTTGCTGGTGTCCCCACCCATACGAACGAGCCAACGGTTCCAGCCATCTTCGTCGCTGGGTGATCCACTGGGTGGTGGTCGAACTTGAACTGCATAACTTCCTGCCACGCCTCAAAAGACATGTCGCTCTAGGACCAAACACCACTCGTGTTCACCGCCACGCCATTAACGTATTCCTCGTAGTGGGAGCACAAGACACGAAGAATCTCCCCGAAGCTCGATCCGCACACTTCTTCGACGACCAGCTCTGTCCCCGACGAATCACGTTCGTTCGCAGTCTTCTTCACAACCGGGAGCACAGTCAACTTGAACGGGGCGTCCCGCATGCCCACACGCGTCGATGGAGGCACTGTTGTCGGTCGGCGATCACGGGTGGATCGTCCGGTGCTTGCAGTCGGGGAAAAGGATTGCTTAGGCATTCTACAGCTGTGGATTCGGCGATACGTGAGTTGATGGGGTTCGTGTGTACGCACGCGCTGGCGTGTCTGGTGGCGTCATGGACACACGGCGCCGCGCTAAGACACCTC
Source organism: Pythium dissotocum (assembly GCA_023336355.1). Lineage (NCBI taxonomy): Eukaryota > Oomycota > Peronosporomycetes > Pythiales > Pythiaceae > Pythium > Pythium dissotocum. The sequence continues at coordinate 8,649 of JAADWY010000085.1, read as the reverse complement.
CGCCCTCCGCGCTGCCGCTGTTCTCCATGTTGCCGATGGAAGCTGCCGAAGAACTGGATTCTCTGGATTCTCTCGTGGGTTGCAGCAGCAAAAACCTCTGCTGTTAAATATTTGATCGGTTTACAAAGGTCCAGCGATTGCTCGGCGGTTGAATCCGGCGATTCAACACCAACATTTCAATGAGAATCGACAATAATGAAGAAAGCCGAATCTGAGCGAGCAGGGGTGGTGACGACACCATTTTGGCCGTCTTGTCAATGGTGACTACTTGAAGCAGTTGAACATCTTGGCCAAAAGGGTTGACCAAGCCCCAGAGCTGTAACCATTTTTGTATTATATTTAAGGTGCGTGACTATCTACTAACCCTGAGCAGTAACTACCTCGGCCAACTCAGATTGCATACTGCTCCAGTTAACAATTTTTCAGAGCTGATGTCACTCATCGTCGGGTTTACGCGGTCTTTCTTCGGGGTGAACAACCCAATTGTGGTAAAGTGACGAGCTAAAATCGAGCACAGCGAACGCTAAGATCGGCTAACCAGAACCAACAGACCTTGCGTTCTTGGTTTTCGGCAGACCACCGGCAACGCTGACATCCCTTCTTGAGTCGCTGGAGACGCGTCGACGGTTTCTTCTGAGTCCGTAAGTCTGGTTCCAAACAAAAGGGCAGTGAATTCCGCTGGTCGGGGCTTGTACGTCCTGGAGTAGATCAAACTCGCAGGAGAGCGGGGGGGGGGGGTTGCACGGATCGGCTACCAGGCACTTGCTTGGGCCTTGCGGTGATCGCGCTGCAGGCGGTTCTTGAACACCTGCACCTTCTTCCTTGCCTTGGACACACACTAGCTGGTCGATTCCCTGATAGTGTGCGCCTTCTTCCTCTTCTTGTACGCTGGCGGGTCGATTCCCTGCGACAGCGTACGCCTTGCCTTGCCTTTCTTCCTAGTTCCCTTGCGGGTCTTTAACGTCGGCTCATGCTACCGACGGGGGTTATTGAGCTCGCGGGGCCAAGTAAATGCTCACTTGTGTACTTGGTGGCAAATTCCGGAGTTGTATTATTGGTGTAGATCTTCCTACTTTTCCTAGTCTAGCCGATCCACTGGATTTTCATGTCTCTTTTCTAGCCGATCCGGCTTGCTGAGGCCACTTTGGCAGCCGATCCAGCTTGCTGATGCCACTCTGGTAGCCGATCCATCTCTTATGGCAGCCGATCCGATATACTACGCGCCTTATGACATGAGATAATTGGCGTCGATCCTTGCTCAGGATTTCGGCGGAACCGAGTCTGCTGTACCACTCACTTGGTACGCCAACCCGCATAACCCGACTGTAGTATCTGTTACCAGGGGGAATCTTCACTAATCACCTCACTTCATCACACTAGACTGGCTCCAAAATCCACACCACTTCACCACACAATCAAACTTCGGAAAATCCTTCCAGGTAGAATTTTGTAGTGTTTAAGATTGTACGGCAATCTTTTCGATACTTTCGTAACTTCTGAAGTGATTCGATGACAAGTGAAGTATCGGTAGACTCGAGACCGTGGGCACAAGTAACCCAAACAGAAGCACATTGGTGGACCGGTAAGCGTATGAGACAGCCCATTAAAGAACGGGAGCACTGTCGAGCAGGTGGGAGGCACTAGGTCAGTAGCCAATCAAAGTCATGAAGCACCGTCAGACATGGCCATCAACGACCAAACATTCAGAGCAGGACGACGCATCAGAGCAGTGGTAGCGAGGGCCACGTATCGACGCGAGAGTCACAGATTGACGGCAAAGACTGACGCCGTGTTGGGCACAATTTCAGCAGCAGCCGCCCGATACCACCCTCGACCACACGCAGCGCCCCGTATATCGGGGCATGCCGCCTCTAGGAGCAGCGCAACACCGCTCACACGCAGCACACCGCACATCGACGCCCGCCGCCTCTTTGCCGTTCCCATATCCTGCCCAATCTGTTCGCCGTGAACACTCCAGTTTATTCGCCCTCTTCATAATGCAGCATGGCCAACCCCACTCACCACACATCCAACGATTCCTTCAGTACGGTACGCGAACTTATGCTCTAGAATGATCGAGGCATTATCTACATCTAGCACTTGTATGCACCTTCTCCTCTCCTGCAAACAGCGACTCCAATACAAGCAATACTCGAGTTTATCTTCTCCGGTCACACCAGTCTATCGCGCTTCTCTCTCTGTCTCTCGTCGGTCCTGCGAATAGTAATGCGCACTCAGTGCCAACGAATCGACGAGCAAGTAAGGGGATCCGAACAAATCAAGGATATATTCCATCAACCAAGTACTGAGAGAGCGATGACTCAAGTTCGCCACTCTCCCCCGTGTGGCAGCGTGACGAGAGTCCCTAACGCAAATCTGAGTCGACAAACCATTCCATGGGACGTGTCCACGCGTTCCGCGTGACGTGTTTTATGGCTGAGTGTGACGAACCTGTTGCGTTGTTTGGATGCTCCTATCAACTCCGACGTCTCGCATGTGACCGATCATCATATTCTTGGGGAAGAATCGGATCGTGGTGGTGCTGCCACGGAAAGTGGCGTTCGCGTTGTGATCCAGAAGCTCGAAAGCCATTGGTGGCTTTTCGGGCCGAGGCGATGGTGTGGCGGCGTTGGACATAGCGAATTATGTCGAAACTTGATTGCTCGACGTGGGATGGTCTTGTCGAACAGCCTGCTCATTCATCAATTGCCCCAAATCTTCATTCAGCGAACTCAGATATTCAGGCCCATCTCGACACGATGAACAAGTCAGCGAAACTGATGCTCCAGCGTGTCGACGCCTTTATGCTGCAGTTTGATTAGCTCAAGCGCGACTACGACGCTCTCGGTCATCGATTCGCTTCAAGTCCAGCTCGAGACCCGAATTGAAGGCTTTGTGCACAACGTTCTTCCCATCCCGGCTAAAGAAGTATCAGATCCGCTAGAAACGATGGTAAACGCCGACTATGAAGAGCAAATGGTGTGGACTACTCTGAGTGGAGTTGTATTGTGCGTCACATCTGCGTAAGAATCGTGAATTCCAGCTCTTCTTCTTCTGGATCTAACCTACCGAAGCGGTCTTTATCCAAAAGTTCTACTGCACGGCTTGATTCTTTTGATATCGGGCCTGTGCCGTCAAAAAAGCCGTCTAGTTTCCACCCACAGTGTGCGAATACTCGTTTCATATCTGCGGCTCGAAACGATGGAACAATTACGCCGCAATAGCCGTGAGATCACGACCTCTGGACTCGTCGTACTAGCGCCGGGACGCCCACTTTACGTAGCCGAACATGTATTCTATAGGGTTGAAAACGGGCAATATGCCGCCATAAGATGACCACGAGACCAACATTGCGGAGAGAGTCGACGATGTGGGGATCCCGGTGGATAGTATCTCCGTCGAGTATCCAGACCGAGTTAGGTCCAGGGTTCTGGCGCACGCCACTGCGCTCCGAGTAAGGAGGGGTCAGTAGGTCGAGGCCGCAACATCAACGGGATGAAGATCCGTCTTCGTCGATTGTGCTGCAAGGGCGGTGTTCCCTGCGCCGTCGCCTACAAGCAGCGCTACCGTTCTGCATTGGTAATGCCGAAACCATCCCTAGCATCGACATGCGCAACGGCACTGACTTCTGGACGAACCTGCTAAGCGCTACGTACGCGCCAATGGAAATAGAGGAAATTCCTACCTCAGCATTGATATTCCGTTTTTTTCTCGCTCCACCGTCAAAACTTGACTGACGAGGCTGTACACGCGTATCGTACATTAAAATATCTAGGTGTGTGTGGCCATTTTGTGTGCTAATTATTCAGAGCAGGATGGCGAGATTTTGGGTGTCGACATGATGGTGGCATCTCAAACCTCTGAGGGCCGTACAACTGTATCTTAATATACCGAAGAGACAGTGAAGTAATCGTTGTTCTTTGTTATGTTAGGGTGTGGGGGGCGCTCGTGACTTTTATGAATGGGTAGGGTCAGTTTCTAATCCCATAAACTGATATTCACAAAACATATGGTACCCAAAAGCAAACAAACATCATTTTATAACCTTGCCGTATGAATGCCCGGTTAAATTGATATTGTCTGCAAAGGAAACAATCTCAGCTGGGGTTGGGAGTGTGCACAAGAAACCAGAGGAAGTATCAAACAACGAGCTCACCCGTGTTCACAAAAATAGAAATCCCCATTTGCCAAGGGATCGAGTGTGATGCGCGTACTCCAGCCAATGACAGCGTGGTTGTGGGGGGGGGTGCTGCTGCACAAGGAAGATACAGCGTCCTGTTGCTGCGTGTGGAATATTCCACGACTCGATTGGCAAGTCGTCGCGTGGCTGGAAGGAAAGTGTGATCGTGCCCCTTTCGTTAACGGTCAGCTCGTAAACAACGCGTTTGGCATGGTGTTACATTTGAGTGGCTACTAGTTTGGTATTTCAGTTAATTAGTGTGGATAATCGTGACATATTAGGCTACAGCTGGTGCTCGTCCAATCGGAAATTAGTCCTAAATAGCACCTTACCCTAGGTTAAGCAAAACAAGGTGTGGCTTTGGAACGGAAAATTCCCACACTGGTAGGTTTTTATCAACGGCCAACCTGTCCAAACGCGTTGTTTTGCAAGAACCTGAGTCCAAAACAATAGGGATCCTTACATTAGGAATGACTCAATAACGAAAGGGTTACTGAGCGCACTACATGAGTGTCGTTTGCCCAAGATCAAGTCTAGTATGGAGAGTCCCCAATGGCATTGCTCGTGATCTATTCTTGCAGCATTTGTCTGCTTTCCTTTTGCCTCACCGAGTCCACACTCCCCAGCGACAAGGTATACTTTGCGCGTCTGCGCAAGAAAATGTGCTCGACCGCCTTGCGGTGCCTCCGCGCAAGGACTGCTGCCTGCGACGTGATGGTCGGTCGTGTTGTGACCAATGCTGACCATGACGTCGACGTTGACGGCCCAGTCTATATACCAGTTCATCTCCGCGCTGTCGAGCTGAGACCAGGTGACTCTCATCGTCTGGAACACGGAAAATCCGGCAACGTTGCAGTGGCACTGACGAGCGGTACGAGGATGTTATCGTCTCGGTCAAGAACTCGATACTACCCGGTCTTCTCGACAACCTCTGTTGCCACGTGCTTGGTGAGACCCTCAAGGAGGCCACCGATGAGGAGATTGGCGTTGCAATCCAGAAGGGATGTCACACGCTCAGAATGACTATATGCCTGATCTGAAGATGGTCTTCACCGTCAGTCAAGAGTTGCGCATGGATAGGTTAGGGGACGATAGCCGAGGATCTCCCCCTACTTTCAAAAGTTTAACCGTATCGTGGCGGACAATTGTCTTCATGGTATGGTTGGAGACAACCCGCATAGCCCAAAGTAACGAAGACGCGCTGTGGTATGCAACCGTAGAAGCTTCCAACAGTGAGTGTCGATTTGCCGACGTCCAACTGTATGGACTGGTAGTCGAGCAAGCGAAGCTCTAGCATCAGTACCACGTGCAACACACGGAGAGCCGTGATACCAAGCCCAGTGGTGGTGCTCTGAGGCCGTCTACTGGTGCCAAGATTCCTGAAGGTACCAAGCGTCCAGTCGCCAATGCTGGCAAGAAGCCCGGTGGAAACGATGATGGTGATCGTGGGAAGCCTTCGTCCAATCAACGCCTGTCGGAAGCCCCCTCCCCGTGATGGATGTTTTGTCTGTAGCGGTCCTCATTAAATGCGCTAGCGTCCAACCGTGGATGATGTGGAGAAGGAGGCTGCTATGACCAGGATGAAGGACGCTAGACCCAACTGCGAACACAAGATGGTGAGCTCTGTTCTCTATGGGTATGGTGGTGAGAGTCTGGTGCAGGTCAATGGTGTACTTCAAGTAGTGTTTTTCGTCGACTCTGGTGCTGAGAAGACGATGATCACGTCCAGTGTCGTCGAGACGTGACTGTCTGCGATGTCGTCAGTGGCTCCTCTGAAGGCTCTCTACTCCAGTCTAAGTTATAGTGGCTGACGTTCGTGTTGTGGTATGTGACGAGCGTGGGTTGGTCGACTTTCATCTCAACACAGCTGCAGGTCACGTCCGGTTCACTGGTGTTGAGTGCTTGGTCGTGCCTGGTGATGGCAGTGAGCTACTCGTTGGTAACGAGCTCATGAAGTCAATTGGTGAAGGGTATGTTTAGAACTAACTCGACCCGGACCTGCCTGCACTAGTTGAGCGGCTGCTAGTGGAGATCAAGTCTGAAGCCAAGCCCGTGTGCAGTAAATCGTGCTGTTATGCGCCATTGCAGAGTCAGTTCATCCGCACATACAAACTCTCAGATCGAGCCGTATGACCTGGTCCGTCGTAGTGCACTGTCACGATGGCCGAGCGCGGTATACCCAGTCCGCAACCACGACCGAATCTCGCATGACAGTTGACTATCGAATGGTAGAACAGCGTTACGGTTCCGATCATGATGATGTCGAAGCTTGAGGGCAAGAAGCGATCTGAGGCTTCGATCTGATGGAGGGCTTCTGGCGGTTGCCTCCTCCGCAGGAGTCTCGAGAAGTGCTGTCGTACGTGACGGAAGATTGCATTTTCAGTCCAATTCGAGTGCTTCAACGTCCAATGAATGTTGTACCCTGTATTTCCAAGCGCAGGTTCAGCAGGTGGGTCAATGAAAACTTTTGTATGAGGATGACGAGGATGACTATCTTCGAACGGCCCTATGGCAACTACCCGCCCTGAGGGTTAGGCAGTCAATACTCTAACGTTTTTGTCGACTATCCAGGCATGGAGCAACTATCCCTGTTTGTCTACTATTCATCATGTCCACTAACTATCTGGGCCTATCGTCTGATAGATTGTGCCTACATGCAACTATCCAACTTCGAGGTTTGTGACTATTCGTGTACTGTTCGCAGACGTAGTGAACTGTGGGACGACTATCTATCAGGCAGAGATGGAAACTTCGTTGAATATTACGAATAGTACACGGATAGTGAATAGCAGGTTGGACAGTTTGTCTACAGGGTGGAAATATACCCACAGGCTGTTTACATTACACGGATAGTTTTGTTAGTGGGTGAATAGCAGACAGCGAGAATAGTATATGACCAGTGGAGAAATACTGGCGTAAACACGTCAGGGTTGCATGCTAACATGGGATGCTATGTCTTTGAGATGGATCGGCGCGCTCGCCGGTGGAGCTGGTAAAGCCACTACACGGAAGAAATTCCGAGCCGGTTCAACTAACCGGTGCGTCCCTGGTATGTTTTTCGAGCAGGGTCGTTAGAATTGCTGGAAAAACGCTTCGACGCCAGCCTGAGGACGAACGTACAGGAGGACATGGCTGCCGCAGCTGGCCCGCACCATCGCTCCGACTCCAGCGCCTACACAAGCGACAACGCGTTTAAGGGATCTGTCTAAGATAGAACAAGCTCGATCCACGTCAGCTGACTTCAACGCTGCTACCATAGCGGTGTCACACGACACGACAGTCATGTTGTCCTCTCCGGTGTCCGCGTCGCCAGTCTTCGCCACTCAGGTCTCCGCCACGCTCGTTCTGCTGCAGTCTCCGCCACGGTGGGCCCCGCTGCACCAGTCTCCGCCTCGACGGACTCCGCCACTCCAGACCCTGCTGCACCAGTCTCCGCTGCACCTGGCTCTGCTGGTGACAGTACTTTGCTACTACAGCCTCCGCTACTACAGTCTCTGCCGTATCGAACTCTGCAGTGTCAACCAAAAAACTTCACGCCATCACCTCCCGACTCGTGTGGTCTCGCGTCCACGAGATAAAGGTACCTTTGACTGAGATATCAACCGCACTACTAACGATTGACATGTTGCGCAGAGACGTCCTGGAGACGGTCGGCAAGGATCTCGCTTGCCTTGGAGGTGGCTTCCAGTCGGATGGCATGTCGTGTGGCGATCAAATACAAGCAGTCGTTCTCGCAGTTCTTCATGAATCTTATCGACCACTTCAGCAATGTGGAGTAGGGCATTGCTCGGTTAAGTACGCGACACTATCCTCGTCATCCTCATCATCTTCCTCCTGCATGAGGGCTTGGAGAGAGTGGACGCCAGAAAGCGTCTTGATTGCTCCCCAAAGGACACTTGAAAAGGTGCAACGCCCAGCCCAAAATACCCGTTGAGAAGAATAGACTGCATCGGTCCTAAAGATGGTGACTGCAAAGGTAGTTGGCGACTCAAACGGAAACCGAATACCAACAACCTCAGCACCGCGGAGTGGCTGGCTGATCAACTGCTTGACGCCTGGCTGCTGAATATCGACGTGGCGGCACTGTCGGCGTAGAGTCCCAAGTCGAGGCCGTCGAAGCGTCCAAAATCGACGTCAGTAACAGGCGTTAATCCTGAATGGATGGATGGTCGTTGCAGACGCTGTACGAGGCAAAATCCTGTCCTCTTCGAAGAAGCCGTCCTTGTCGTCAATATTGGCGACCAAATACACGCTCCAGTCCTCAGCCTCTTCATCGTCCCCAGCGAATATATCGACGAAGTCGTGACCGAGCACGTCGGCAGTCAGTGTTGTTGAAGATGATGATGCGCCTCGAACGCAGCGTAATCATTCCAAGTGTTGACAAGACCAAGTCGTGGCAAGATGTGATTGGCTCAAGTCCCAGGCAATCAGCATCCGACAAGTGGAGAATTTGTGAGTATTGCATGACG
>JAADWY010000084.1:0-72066 GCA_023336355.1 Pythium dissotocum | reverse complement strand
GCGAAGCGTAGGTCGGCGTGTCGGCACGAACGTAGCGCTACCCACATTTTATAGTTCGGATGTGTGCTTGCGTTTAGGCTCAACATGTTCACAAACTACAGAACTGTTTGGAATTGAGGGGCTTCGCCCCAGCAGCAACATCGTGATGCTCTCTAGTATATGGAGCATCTGGGGCCGACGATAGTGATCTTTAACGTGGACATGTTCCACGCGATCTTCGTGTCCTCTTCGGCTCAAAGTGCCGACTCCGTGGGCAGTATTGCCGTCTTCATGGCGATTGACGTGGTCCAAGAGCATAGCTTGCTTTGGTTTAGATCGAAACCGCTGGGTATTCTTTTCCGATTCGATTATGCAGCTGGCTACTAGTAAAGTCAACATGTACTTGAACTACGCAATAGAAAAAAATAGTCTCCAAATGAGAGGAAACTAGCCCTTGAACTGGTTGCTCTTCGCCAACGACGTTTCATTCGCCTCCTCCGTTGAGACCACGAAGACAGCGTCCGTCGTACTGTTAGAGAGACCACCGGACTCCTCCACCGCCGGAAACGGACACACCGTATATGGAGGCGGAGGGTCACTGAAAAAGTGCTGCATGACCTTGAACGACGTCACCGCGTCATCGATGCCGGCCAGTGCGAAGTTCGCTGGGAATCTCGTGTCACTCGCGCGCCACTGGCGGTAGCTGCCGGTACAGCCCTTGTCTGTGAAGAACACGATGTTGGATTCACCGTCAAAGCTGCCTGACGTCGGCAGGTTGGCCCAACTCGCCGACGACGCGCGGTCGTTGAAGCAGCCGATGTTGAAGCAGCGATCACTGACACGAAGCTTGACAGTGACCCACCGACCACTGAAGTAGGCGTTGTCGTAGAACGTGACGGTGCCCTCCCACGCGTCCGCGGGCTTGAGGAAGACACTGAGGACGAGGGCGGAGGCCGTGTTTCATCTTGACGTAGTTCATCTGAGCACGCGTCACTCTGGGGTAGACAGATGAGAGTTGGAAAGTAAATTCTGGAGTGAGCTGGTTGACGAGCAGCGAGTCCGACGCGGTCTCATGATGAAGGCGAAGGCGGAACACCGATGGCTATCGAGTAGTCTTCGGAGGGTTCTATGCGAGGGACCCCTCTTCGTTTCTCTTGAGTGGCGGTAATTACAATGCGAGGTGGATGGCCGTGTCTTGCTTCCAAGTCCGTTTGCAATCAAGATGCCATCCAGAATCATCTGAGAAAGTGAATGCTTCGACCAGCCCGCTATCACTAGCTATTGTACTGAGTAGTGAACGCTTGTCCGTTTGAGAATCGTGGGCCATGGCGTTGAGTATTCCACTCGAGAGAGAGACGTAGTTTAATGGGCGTCCTGTGTATGCGTAGCCATCTTTCACAGTTGAAAGCGACAAGAGAGGGCGTGCTCGACAAGGCACAAGAGACTCATGGAGCTATTCTCTAGATACAGAGCGCTCCCACGAGCGAGGCAACTCCAGCGACGAATTATTAATAGGAGCAGCCTGGTTATGTCAAACATGAAATATGGGTGCCTTTTTATGCACAACTTGCCATCACAGTCCATGACTCACAAATTTGTTGCTCGCCACAGAATGCAATGAGGCGTTTGAGGGTGCGTTGTGGGTCTGGAGTCGTCACTTCTCCGTCATTTCCAAGCGATTCTGACAGAGAAAGGACGATCTCTTCCTTCATCATCGACCGCACGGTGTTATGGTGGCGCCGCCCCTTGACTATTGCCGGGCTGTGCTGGCGGAGGATTCAGGCTTCCAGTCCAACGCCACGGAGAGCGAATCAAGTGCGGCGGTGCTCTCCGAGGGGAACGAAGCATCGCTGGACCTGAACAACTAGTGCAGGCGTGGTGCCAACTTCGATTCAAGTCCAGACTATCCGACGATGTTGCTAGTGTGTCTGATGCATTGAACAAGGAGACTTAGCTGCGTATAATCGCAGAGAAATGGAAACAAACATGATTCTTTTCGCAAATTGGTTAACTGGAGCTGTCTGTCTTCGAGCCTTCGAGGATTCTCCTACCACCGCCGCGATGCCAATGGTATCGGCTCGAATATTAACCTGATGCACGATCGTGCGTTGGTCCCACGCTGAGCCACTAGAGAAATTCAGAACCTGAGTAGGTCTGTGGCGCACGAGCGCCACCAGCAAGCGGGTCGACTTTCTTCCGCACACCCAAATTTTTGCTACCAGAGGCGGCCCGAGAGAGACGGCAGTTCCTCATCGAACATTTGGTATTCTCTTCACCGGAGCAGCTCACCGTAGACACTAGTGGTATCTCCCTTCAGATCTATGAGAGTGAGAGATTCGTACTTTAAAGTCCAGCCAGCCAAGAAAACATCGCTTGATCCATCGGGTCTCTCCAGAATTTAATGCCACGCGCACAGCTTACGGCAGAGCCATTACTCGCAAATTTTGTCCCTGGGGGTTTCGGATGCCAAGAGGCCTTCGAGGGAGGGTTCTGATCCAGGAGTCGTCACGTCTCCATCAATTCCAAGCCCACGAAAGAAGAGGCCCCTCAGGAGAGCCCTACTCGTGTGGACAGCCCATCGATTGACTCACTCCAGCGGTGCTGCTCCAGCTCACTTCAGAATTTCGTGGCTTGCCAACTTCCAACGACGTTCGCACCCCCAACCAGCCGCCAAGGCAAGGGCTTCTCCAGAATGTTCTCCATGAAGACTTTCGTCGCAGCTTGCGGTCTCGCAGCCGCCATCATTTCGGATTCCACCAGCGCGTGGGAGGGCTCCGTCACGTTCTACGATGGCGCCGACTTTCGTGGACAGCCATACACCATCAATCTCTGGTACACGGACCGCTGCATGAACATTGGCTGCTTCAACGACCGTGCGTCGTCTGCTAGCTGGGCCAACTTGCCCACAACGGACAGCGAGTACTTCGGCGGAGTGTGGATCCTGTTCCACACGGACAAGGACTGCCGCGGGCGCCTCAAGAGCTGGAAGACTGCCGACACGCGCTTCCCATCCAACTTCGAGCTGGACGGAATCAACAACGCGATCTCGTCCTTCTACGTTGCCAGATACATATACAGTTCTTACCCGCCTCCACTCGACACGTGCCGGATCGCGGCAGCGGAGGAGTCAGGCTCACTATCCAACTCCACAGAGGGGAACGCGAGTGCGGTGGTGCTCTCTCATCCGAGTGAGGTATCTACGGACCTGAACAAGTAATGCAGGCGTCGCACCAGCTCGATTCAGTTCAGAGAGTCGTCCGTTTATCTTTCGATGTTATCCGTGTGCCTCAGCGAGCGAGGAGGCTTAGCTTTGCATACAGTAACCACGGAAAAATACTACGAAGTATGGTTCTTCCGTAGCTGTCTATACTGTGTACGACGGTCTTTCGTGGCGCTTGGGACTCTCGCACCGCCATCGCAGTAACCAGCACCGCCGTTCTAAATAACGGCTACCTGACATCTCCAAAATACCCTCACGACAACGAAAAAGTCGAGATACAGTAGACTATGTGACTTTGTTGGTGAACTTTGGAAATCGAGCCTTGGCTTGCAGACGCCGGCGTCACCCACTGGACCCGTGATGCTTCCTCACTTTCTGCAGTAGATGCAGCTCAGAAATGCATTCACGCCATCTGTCCGTTTAGAAAGCCACTTAAGAATGATGGGGACGTATTGGATACAGTGGGTGGTGGGTGGAAGTGTCTTCCTGTGGTTTCCTGCAGTACGTATCGTGTCTGTCTCCAATGACCATGACCCAATGCACATTTCTTGCTCAAACGGTCGTGTCGACTTGCACATAACCAGCCATTGGGCGGCTTCGCCACGCAGGGCTACAAGCTGGTCTGCAACTGGTCGCCACTAGCGGAGGCAGGACTGCTGGGCACGCCGCCTCTCACCGTGGACACGAACACGATCCCGCTGTCGCCAGCCAACACCACAGCCTTGCGCTCGCAGATGCCGGAGCCCACGCTACAGGGAGCCATCGGCCACATGTAAACGAGGTCTACTCGAGCAGAGGACGCTCATTAGCAACCGGAAATACGAGGGGAGCGACCGACGGTGTGTGGACTTCTGGCTTTGATCACTCATTCGATTACCAAGCTGAAATACCAGACAAAAACACAATAAAACTCAACGAGAGAAGCTTGGCATAAAATACGAATCAAGAAATTGGTTTGTATGCGGTTTTGAGCTAGTTACCCACTAGTGGTTGAGCGACACTGGTATACTTCTCGGTGAGACTTCTCGATGAGACTGCTCGATGAGAGGGATCGATGTGATAGCAGGATTACTCGAAAGCAGCATGAGAAGGACAGGAGCGAGTTGAAGTGGACGTCCTAGTTGGCCGTGGCGTTCGGCAGCTTCGTCGTCTCCACTGCATCCGCCTCACTCACCGTGATATTGGCGACCAGATTCCAGTCGGTACGACTGGAAGACGGACACACCGTGACCTTACCCGACGAAGCGGTCGACCACTTCTCCTCGATCATGAACGACGAGACCGCGTCGTTGATGCCGTCGCGCTTGAAGTTTTCTGGAAAGTACGTGTCGGTCGTCTTCCAGTAGCTGTTGGCTCCACCACAGTCCTTGTCCTTGTAGAAGACGATACGTGAGTGGCCGTCAAACCAACCGGTCGGCGGCAGGTTCGCCCAGCGTGCCGACGACGCGCGGTCCTTGAAGCAGTCGATGTTGAAGCAGCGGTGCGTGGTCGCGATGTTGACGGTGAGCGACTTGCCGCTGAAGAAGGTGTTCTCGTAGAACGTCACCGAGCCAGCCCACGCGTCGATGAGGTCCGACGACAAGGCGACGGTGATGGCGGCGGCCGCGGCGAGGGTCTTGATGGCGATCATCTTGGCGTAGTTGACGAGATAGGTGGTATCCGTTGGGAAGTTGTGGGGCGAATTTAGAAGTGAGCGCAGGTTGGAGAGCTGTGACTGTGGAGCACTGGCAGCTCTGGAGGAATTGAGTGAGGGAATCAAGTGTTGGTGGTCAGACTATCGTAGAGTTGAGTGGTTGGGTTGCTTCCTCGGTTCCTTTTCCGACCGCTTCAATTTGTCAAACACGCGGAAGAGAACACAGTCAAGATGCCGTGCTTCGGTCAGATGATCTGACCAAGTTGGAATGCGAACCAAGAGCGCCTCGTCACTGTCGTATCCAGCGTAGTTAGCAACGTGATTTTTCGATAGACCAAAACCTCCACACCCCAGCAAGTGTCCAGCCGACTTGAAATTTCGACGAGAGACGATCTGCTTCCGCGCAGGTCCCACCGAGCCTCTCGCATTTTGTCCCCTTTCCATCAGGTTGGTTGGTTCCATCGCCCCATCGGCTTCATCGGCCCCATTGGTTGCATCGGCTCCATCGGCTCCATCGGCCCGACGCACACGACTTTCCAACAAGCTCACTTCTAAATTCGCCTCACCTCACCTCGCCATCTAGCACCAAGCCAAGCCCACGCGCCCCAAGTACACCGTCATGCCATCTATCAAGACCCTCGCCGCTGCCTGCGCCCTTGCTACCGTGATGTCCATGGACTACGCCAGCGCGTGGAAGGGAACTGTCACGTTCTACGACGGTCCCGTCTTCACGGGAAAATCGTTCACTGTGGAGTTCGGGGCCGAGCAGCGCTGCTACGACATCCTCGACCGATGTGGCTGGTACCACGGCGCGTGTCGTGTGGAGCGCGTCGATGAGCTACATGAACAAAACGACGACAAACAACCAAGCTGAATACAGAGGCGTGGTTGTGGGACTTGCAGCAGCAGAAACGCACGCGTGGTTCCCGGTCGAAGTGGTCGGCGACAGCATGCTGATCCTTCGTCAACTAGCAAACTACAGACCTCCAAAAAATGACCGTCTTTTCCCGTTGTATGCCGCAGCTCGCCGCTCAGCCGATCGGTTGGGGGTGACCAAGTGGCATTATCACCTCCGGGCTTTCAACAAGATGGCAGATCACATGGCCAACGTGGCCATGGACTCACAGAAAAGTATCCAGATGTGTCACCCCACGACACGCCTGGAACATTCGACCTCCAGCGTCTTCTAACTGGCGACTACCAGCATTGGCAAGTCGAGGCGAGCGAACGGCAGCCAGATCATTTGTATTCATTCGATTATGTTTTTGTTGGCGGTGGCGGTGGCGGTGGTTAAACAAGTAAACGAGTCGTGCTACGTGCTTCAAGCTCCTGGTAGCATTAGACTTCGACGCACATCAAGGCTTGGATCTCCCTGGGTGAGTATGCAGATGCAGTGGCATACCCACTTGCCTAATTGTCTGGGACCAACTGCGTCTCACTCGCCTCTGGCGTCACACCCACCGACGCGGACGAGTCGTCCACCGTGATATTCTTGGCAAACACACCCGACTCCTCACGAGCCGTGAACGGACACACCGTGAACCAACTTTCTGCCCGTATGTACTTCGGCGTGAGCATGAACGATGAGATCACGTTGTCGAGCTTATCGAGCGCGATGTTGGAGGGGAAGTACGGGGCCGTCGTGGACCAGGAGTCCACGTTTCCATAGCACTCCTTGTGCGTGTAAAATGAGATGCGACTTGGCGGTAGGTTCGCCCAGCGCACCGACGACGCGCGGTCGTTGAAGCAGCCGATGTCGTAGCAGCTGATGATGATGAAGGTGAAGTATATTGGGCGCGATTTAACGGACCAAATAGCTAAGGGGCACACGCATATGCACGTAAAGAGAAGGACCTGTGCTACCAGGTCGAAACCAGTCAAACCTAGACTAAGCAGAGTCCTGAGCACAACAACCCTTTTTTTTAGCTGCCAAGGGGTCTAGAAGGCGACTGCGAAGAAGAAAGTACGCACTCACACGTCGCATGCTGCTTGATAAGAACACCACATGGCAGATACGAACACCCTGTGGACAATCAACGCAAAAGCAGCTCACCAACACCAAAATGCTGGAGCAAGTGCCGACCGATTGCGTGCGCGTGCTGCGCGGCCACCACGGGCCTGTCAATACCGTTCGCTTCAATGGTGACTAGCTGTGTGTATGTGGGTTGTGTGTGCTGACGCTCAGCTTCTAAAAACGCTTGGTTGAATCAATAGACAAGGGTACGTACGTGATGACCTGTGGGCAGGACAAGACCATCCGTCTCTGGAATCCGCACCGCGACGGACTCGAATCCAAGGGCGAAGGACTGCTCGTCAAGACCTACCAAGGACGCCACGGTTACGACGTCCAGGATGTTGCCATGTACGCTTGCGCATCATTGACGCGGCTGGACGGACGCATTGTTCGGATACTGACTCATACTGAAGTGCTCAGGACAATGCACAGTTTGCATCGTGTGGGCGAGACAAGGCCGTGTTCGTATGGGACGTCCCGACAGCCAAAGTGATCCGCAAGCTAGAGGCCCACGATCAGGTTCGTAGCCTGTGTGTACTTTCCTGCAGCGTGCGCGTGTTGCTAATGAGACTCTATTGGCTGGTATGATTGCAGAGCGTCAACTGCGTACGCTACAATGCGGACTCGTCCGTGCTTCTTTCCGCTTCCAACGACAAGACCGTCCGCGCGTGGGATATGAGGTTCGTCACAGGTTCTCTTCCATGGTGAATAGGTAATAGACTGACGTGTGTCTTTGGCTGTCGGTAGAGCCCGCAACTCGTATACTCCGATCCAAGTGCTGGACGAGTTCAAAGACAGCGTGACGTCGCTGGTCGTGGCCGGCCACGAAGTCATCGCAGGGTACGATACGTCATTTCAAGCCGACGATTCCTAGTCTTCTATTGACGACTGAGGTTATATCACTGATACTGTAGATGCGTCGACGGAATCGTGCGCACGTTCGATCTGCGCGCTGGGAAGATCTACCGAGACCACATTGAAGGTACGTAGCATGAATACTGTCCTGATGAAGATGGTATAGTGAGACTGACTGATTGAGTGTGTTGCTGGTCACTTGTAGAGCCTGTGGTGTCGGTCGCGCGGTCTCCTGACGGACGGCAGCTGCTCGCGAGTGCTCTGGACGGCGCGCTGCGGCTCATTGATCGGTCCACTGGCGCAGAGCTCAAGAAGTGAGCGTCCCCTGCATCATTACGTCTATGAAGCATACTAATTCGTGCGTGGTTTTTCTTTTTTAGGTTTCGTGGCCATCGTATGGACGCGTACAGGATCGACTGTGCGTTTTCTAATGACGGTGCGTTGGCTCTCAGCGGATCGGAGGACGGCCAAGTGTGTTATTGGGACCTCGTGACGTCTCGAATGAGCAAGTTCCACGCCCACGGGAAGCCCCTGCGCTCACTCGCGTACCACCCGGAAGAAGCCATGCTGATCACGGCCTGCGTCGCCGGCTCCGTCAAAGTCTGGAGCACAAAGTCCTCATACTGAATCCGAATTCCCCTCCCGACGTGTGTTGTTCAATGTGGAAAAAGATAATATCTATTAAGATAGAATGGCCTAGGACAAGCTGTAGCGCATGCCACCGACCGTCATGAGCAAATCGTTGGCGCTTTGCTGTTTGTTCGCCTTGCCGCTATCAAACAGTGACGCAAACACCTTGTTCTTGGCCTTGGCCTGCTCAATCGCAGCGGTCGCCTCCTGCGCGATAGAAGACAACGCCCCTGTCGGTGCCACTGGAGGCTTCTCGGCCTTCTCTTTCTTCTCCTTGCGCTTCTTCGCTGGCTGGGCGTCTGTCTGATCGCCTTCTCCATCCACAGCAGCTTCCTCACTACGCTCATGGCGCTTCTTATCGCTCTTCTTCTTGCTGTCTTTCTTTTGCTGCTTTTCTTGCGCCTTTCTCGCCAGCAGCTTCTTCTGGCCTTCCGCATACTGTCCCTCCGACTGCAACAGCGCCACGATCTTGGCGCCTTCAATCGACTTGCCACACGACAGACACTCTTTGGTCTGCACCTCTTTCATCGCGCGTTCCGACAGCACGCAGCCGCACATCCACACCATCACAAAAGGCTGCTTGCCATTGAACTCGAGCATCGTCACAGGGCAAAACGACTTGGACGACGCCGACGCAGAGTCGTTTTGCTTAGAGAAACGGCATGTAGTCACGTCCTTGAGCGACGTGATGTGCTGGAAGCGTTCTGGAATCGTCTTGGCCAGTAGATGCTCGAGCAGCGCCTGCTTGTTGTACAGATTGCCCAGCTCACACGCGACGATCGGCTCCTGTAGTGCGTCACCAGAGATCGCACAGGTCGTCGCGCGCTCCAGACGAGCCAGTTCCTGGTCCACCTTCTCACTCTTGGTCGTTTGGTTCGCGTGGCGCATGAACTTGCGCTTCACCGCGACGACGCCGCCATCGTTTCCCATGATGCTCTTCTGCTTTTTGCCTGTTGGCGTCGAGCAGCTCTGGAAAAAGACGGGTTAACTTAAGCGAGTCCGTCTGGGGGGTCTTGGTTACGATGTAACCTTGTCAGATTCACCCAAAGACCCAGTACCAAAAACCCACAACTTGAAGTGGCCAGTGGCTTCTATTTTACCACTTCGATTAGTAGCCCGTGTGAGCTCTTGGATGAAGGCAGCCATGTTGCGCAAACGACTGTGAGGGATGATGCGAATGGACGCGACGAGTATGGGGACGGAATGAGACTGTAGATTAAAGGCTTCATGTGCCTGAATGAAAGTAGATCATGGAGATGGCAGGCGCGGCTGGTGGTCGAAACGATACCAATCGTAGTCGCTTACTGCTTGTTCGCCACTCGGCGGCTCCAGGCCTTGAGGCGGGTCGCGTTGATGCGGATGAAGCCCTGCGAGTCGGCTGGGTTGTAGTCGAAGTGGGCACCACCACCTTCCTGGTCCATGCTGGCCAGGTCGGCGCTGTAGAGCGCGTGGTCCGAGTGGCGGCCGATGATCGTCACGTTGCCCTTGTACAGCTCCAGGTGCACGTAGCCCGTGATGTTCTTCTGCGAGAAGTCAATGGCGTTGCGCACGAACTCCATCTCTGGTGCGAACCAGAAGCCGTTGTAGCAGAACTCGGCGAACTTGGCCGAGAGCGTGTCACGGACCTTCATGACCTCACGGTCCATGCACAGACCCTCCAGGTCCAAGTGGGCCTCACGAAGGATGGTGCCGCCCGGGGTCTCGTACACGCCACGCGACTTGATACCGACGAAACGGTTCTCGACAATGTCGATGCGGCCGACGCCGTGCTTGCCCGCGAGCTTGTTGAGCTCCAGAAACAGGTCGAGCGCGCCCTTGATCTCAGGCGTCTTGGCCGTGAGGTTGGTCACGCCGACTGGCACACCCTTCTCGAACGTGATGCGGATCTGCTCCGACTCGTTCGGGGCATCCTTCGGGTCGACCGTCATCTTGAACATCGACTGCATTGGCGCGGTCATTGGGTCCTCCAGCATACCAGCCTCGTAGCTCGTGTGGTACAGGTTCTCATCGACACTGTACGGCGCCTTTGGCGTCGCGTCGACTGGGATGTTCTGCTCGGCAGCGTACTTGAGCAGGTCCGGGCGGCCCTTGAACTGCTCGATGAACTCGGCATCACGCCATGGCGCGATGGTCTTGAGCGTGGCGTCAAGCGCCTGCGCACACAGCTCGAATCGCACCTGGTCGTTACCCTTACCGGTGGCACCGTGGGCGACGTACTTGGCACCCTCGGCCTTGGCGATCTCCACCATCTTCTTGGCGATCACTGGACGCGCGAGCGAAGTGCCGAGCAGGTAGCGCGACTCGTAGATCGCATTCGCCTTGACTGCTTCGAAGATATAGTCCTGCACGAACTCCGCACGAAGGTCCTCGATGTAGACCTTGGAGGCTCCGAGCATGAGCGCCTTCTCCTTGACCTTGGTGTAGTCCTCGCCGTGCTGGCCGACGTTGGCGCAGTAGCAGATCACGTCGAAGCCCTTGTTGACGAGCCACTTGAGGATGATGGACGTGTCGAGACCACCGCTGTACGCGAGGACGACCTTGTCTCCGGCCTTGGCTTGCACGCTCATTGTTGTTGTTGGATGTGTTGGTGTTGGTAGCTCTTCGCAGGTGTTGGCGAAAAAGGATATGAAGACTCGGGAGTTTGTTGGCGGAACAACAAACAAACCCAACAATTTGGCCGACCAACAACACACCAGCAGACGTTGGATCTTTGTTCTGGGGTAAAGGGAAGGAAAGGAAACGGATCCTGGAGAGTAAGATGAGATGAGACCCATGGGTAGCACCGCATCAAAAACCCATATTTTGACAGGTCGACCCATTTTGAAGCCCACGCAAAATTCTTGTGGCGGGTCGTGATTCGCGCCAAAATGGTCAGAGGTGGGATGATGACAAGACTCACCTGTTTTTGTCACGAACGTCAAAAGCGCAAACACTCCCAAGTCAAAGATTGGCCAATCTGTTCTCCACACGCTGGAAAAATGGCTCGCCTTGTGCCTTCACATCTCGGAGTGAATGGTGGAGAGAGCACCAACAGAGCCAGAGAGTGAAATCCATGCGACGAGCGCACGCTCTCTTGTGCTCATCCACCGACAGAACAGAACCACGTGGCTGAGATCTGCGATCACCGTTCTCGACGAGCTTGGTGATCACCACTTGGGCTTCACAAGAATGTTCTGCGGTGTGGCGTGCCGAAGACGAGAACAGATTCGGGGTGGTGTTTCCATGCGACATGTGATGGCATTCCAACAGTGGAATCCAACGTATGGATTAAACTTGAGGACGGACGAATGGCTTTCAACTACAGATACGGACGTGGATGTGGAATGACGTGTGTGTATTCGATTCCTGTGGGGTGCCTGGTGCTCCCGGTGGTCTTGCCCACACTGCGAGTTCTCTCGGAGAGAACGAGCTGCGTGGCAACCCTGCTGAGCTCCATGCGCTTACTGAGGCACGCCGTTGAAGTAGATGATCGCACGGATGCACTGCAGAGATGCCACGGACAACAAGCAACGTGAGTGGTCAGTCAACTCGAATACGACTGCATTCATGAACCAAGCAAGCAAACTTACATCGCCGTGGTGCATGGCCTTGAACGCGTCGTTGATCTGGGCCAGATCGAACTTGTGCGTGATGAACTCGTCGACCTTGAGCTCCTTCTTGAGGTACATGTCGACAAGCGCCGGCACGCCATCGCGGCTCTTGTAGCCACCGAACGCGCTACCCGCCCAGCGACGGCCAGTCACGAGCTGGAATGGACGCGTGGCGATCTCGACGCCCGACGCAGCCACGCCGATGATGCACGACTGGCCCCAGCCCTTGTGGCAGCACTCAATCGCGGCACGCATGGTCGAGGCAAGACCGATGCACTCGAAAGTGTAGTCAAGGCCACCGAAGCCTTCCTCCTCGGTCATGTCGATCAGCACCTGCTGGATCGGCGTGTCCTTGTGGTCAAGCGGGTTGACGCACTCGGTGGCGCCGAACTCGGCGGCGATCGAGAACTTCTTTGGGTTGATATCCACACCAATGATGCGGCGAGCACCAGCGGCCTTGGCGCCCATGATGGCGGCAAGACCGACGGCGCCTAGACCGAACACGGCGACCGTCGATCCCTTCTCCACCTTCATGGTATTCATGACGGCGCCGAAGCCAGTCGAAATGCCGCAGCCCAACAGGCAGACCTTGTCGAGAGGGGCCGACTCGGCCACCTTGGCGACCGAGATCTCAGGAAGCACCGTGTACTCCGAGAAGGTGGACGTGCCCATGAAGTGGAACAGCGTCTACAACAAGAGAAGGACACGTGATGAGGATGCGTTCCCGGGAAAGAGTACGGAGGGGCATCCCCGCCGTCGGAGAATAGTCGAAAGTGTACCCACCTCGCCGTTGCGCTTGCATGTGAAACGCGACGTTCCGTCCGGCATGACGCCCTTTCCTTGAGTCGAGCGGATGATCGAGCAAAGGTTGGTCTTGGACGACTTGCTGTAGTCGTTTACAACATCAAGATTCATCGCGTGAGTCATCACGACGCAGTCATCACCGAGTCATCAACAAACCAAAAGAGAGACTCACCAGAACTTGCACTTGCGGCACTGCGGCGTGTAGCACGGCACGACGTGGTCGCCGACCTTGAGGCTGGTCACCTTTGGGCCCACGCTCTCCACGATACCGGCACCTTCGTGTCCCATGATGACCGGGAACACTCCCTCAGGGTCAGCGCCCGAACGCGTGTACTCATCCGTGTGGCACACGCCCGTGGCGATGATCTTGATGCGCACCTCGCCCTCGCGTGGCGGCGCGACGATCACATCCTCCACCACAAAGTCCTCCTTGGCGTTCCAGCAGACGGCAGCCTTGCACGTAATTGGTTCTGGGGCGCTCATGTTGTTCGTTCTTGGTGGTCTCTTCGTCGGTCGCAGCAAAATGAGATCTTGAGTGTTCCCTATGAGCGGTGATCCTCGTCCGGCCACACAAGGAGCCATTCAAAACCACCTGGGCGGTTTTTGACTGCGAATTGAAGACAGCGCGCTCATTTGAGTGAGTTAAGGTGGTAAAACACTTCGTTCCTGCAGGTTCCGTCGAACCTGATTGGCTGTTAGTGGTGCTAAAACCAGGAACATCACTCACCGCCTGACAGTAATATCGTGGTTACGGCAGGCCACAATTTGGGACATTTGTGCTTATGCAATCACACATGAGGGTGTAACCGGCAACTGTAACCATGTAGCACAGAGTGCTAGATGGAATTATGGAACACTGTCTGTGCCGATTTTGTGGAGCGGATAGTGGAATAGCCATATTTCGTCGAAACGTCCACTTGCGCCCTTCATCTTCAAGGACGCAGCATGCAAGAAGCTGCCCATCGAAGTTCAATGCCAGGGACGGCGCCAACGAAAGCAAGCAGCAAGCTTTGTGTGTACAGTACAAAAATTACGGTTCAGTCACGTACTGTACAGTACTGTACGCCCAGTGCAGCGTGGGTTCACCAGCCTCGACTCGAGGCTCTCGAGGCGTTGTCAACTGCAAGCACCAACATCTTACACTGTCTGTGTTGTATGCGAATTTTTCTCTCGAAATGGGGCGGACAGGGTCTGCGTCTCTTCATCACTGTAAAAGCCTACACGACTCCCATCAGCGTAGATATTAAATCCTGTAGACTCGTTGATTCCTCGTCCCCTGCGTTGCCTTGTCGTGCAGACTCGAGCATTGCATTGCACTGCAACCGTGCAGTGGATCCCTGGCCCGCCGTCACAGCATCTAGAAAAAAGTGCCCGTCCCTCGGTCGTGATTGCTTGGTTCGCTTGCTTGCACACTCCACAGAAACAAGCGTTCCACTTGGTCGCGAACATAGCAGTGTCCTGCTTAGCATGGATCAATGTGAGCCACAAATGAAACCGCCAACTGCTCTGCAGTGTCAAGCATCTCCATTTTTCGACAACACAACACAGAAAACGAATGCTTCTCCTCAAGCATTTGGAATTGAAGAACTGTCCATTTGCGGAAAAAGACAGGACTAGCAGATTCTAGGGGCACTTGGGCTCAAGAAAGCAAGTGTCCACACGACATCTGCTTAACTCCTAGAGACTGGAAGACCAAAGCGTTTTCAGTGCAAACTTGGTGGGGAAGCATCAATGTCTCCGACAAGACCAAATTTAGTGGATGCTGCAGCACATTTGTTTGAAGAAAATCTTCGAAAGAACCAGGAGATTCGCGACTGCACATGCTGCATATTTTTCGCAAATGTATAGAACCCTCTATTGTGACGATTCAACGATCAGCCACACCACGCGATCCTTGGCTAGTCTATTCTTTGTGGATAGGTGTGTAGATTGTGCAGCACGTAATGATCCCTGTCTGCACTTTCTTTCGATCTTCCCTTTAAATTCACGATGAAAAGGATTGATGGGCGAACCGATGGGATTTAGACAGGACGTGAGGCCATCGGTAGACAAGAAAGCATTGAAGCCCAGTCAGGGACTTTCTTGAATGTTATGCCAACCGACGACAGTTTATTGAGTGTTCGCGTTGCTGCATCCTGCCCCTGCGTAACGATTTGCGTTGAACGAAGCGAGCTCCTTCGACTCAAAAGATCAACCGTATCGATTCCACGAACCTCGCAGCTAAACTGGTTATCGTCCTCGATGTTTTCTGCATTTTGATCCTTCGTGCTGAACGATCGACAGTGAGACAATTGGGAATTGTGGATTTAGCCACCAGATGGGAATCACGTTCATTCGAGCTTGCTTACGAGAGGAGAACCTGATAAACTAAGCACCCGTCACCACCTTGTGCGAAGGTTATAACGAGAGGGAATACTGTACCGTAGGCTCCACCATTGTACGATCGGATGGGTTACACATCGATGAGTTTGTGGCTTGGGCGTGAGATCAATCGCTTGATTCTTCTTGCCATTGTCCGCCCATGGACGTTCGCAGCAAATTCAACTCGTGTTGCTGCAAAGCATGTGTTCTCCATCTTTGTGGCCCATGTTGCCCCAGCTGTGTTGTCGTCGCCGGTCGTTGTTAACGCGAGAAACAGCTGCGATGTTGACCTTTTTGTGGCAAAGCTTGCTGCTGTTTGGTGTCACATTCACTCACCAATCGTCTGAGTTTGTTCGGTTGTGTGGTGTGGATCCCAACAGAGATGAGCACAGCACACCTCACACAGACGCCACCCTGTCGAAACAATTCCAACTTGGAATATGTGTTGGAATTTCAAACACAGCATGACACAGGACAGCCGGGTTTGGAGCACCACCTCACCTTTGCTAAAACCCAAACGTGTGGTGCCTGAAAAGGAGAGACTGGGTGAGGCTCTCTCACACATCGCGACAAAAATCAAGGAAATTCAGTGGGTGTGCCGGTATAAACCAAGCCAACGGCGCACTGCTTTTTCGCTGCGCAGTGTTGGCAAGTTTTGAGAACGGGCTTGCAGATCGAGTTTGCAGTTTTGTGATTTCGTTCCGCGTTGTTGTTGGTGGGAAACTGTGTGTGCGGTCTGCATCCCTTCGGTCGATTCTACTTCAGGGTTGGGTTCACATCAGGAGTGGCGCACGTCCAGTCTCTCGTCGACGCCAACAGCCCAACACCAACCGTGCGCGCTGAGCCTGGTCGGCCGGCAAAATAATTCAAGTGCCAGCGTCATTTCAACGGAACGAGCGCCTCGGCAACAGCGCAGGTGTGTGTGTCAGACGCAGGTCCACGTGCGTCCTCTCACTCGTACAGACTGAGAGAGCTGTGCCCTCCTTCGACACCGTCGCGACAGCACGCCACTTGCCCACTTGGTCTCGCATCCGACTGTGCAGAGATCGGACGCCGCTACTTGTGCGTGAGTAAGGACAAGTGCACTTGGCGGCTGGAACGTTGACGCTCAAACGTACAACCTCGGCCATCTCCGCTCGTGCATCAAGAGCAGTCGGCGTCACCGTCACCGTCACCGTCACAGCCACTCTCTTCCGTTCCCACCGATCGCTCGATTCACTCTGCAACTCCCGCGACTCGCCGCAAGCTGCTACAGTTCGTTGACCACTTCACGACAAGAGGTCTTTGGTGACCTCGTGAGGAGTCTTCAAGTCTTCAAACAGCCCGATATTGTCTCCCTCCAACGGAACAAAAACAAAGTCCGAAGGATCTGTGTCTGGATTTCTTGATCTGTGTCGAGAGAACCATTAGAGAGAACGCCAACAAACGCCAACGAGTTCGTCGTCGGCAAGTCGGAAGGAACACTTTTTGCGGTGCTTCGACGACGAGAACGCCAACAAGTTGATCCTACAGATCTTGAACGCCAACGTAAAAAGCCGATGATCAACACCGCCATCATGGCCAGTAACCCACCGTACCCCAACGACTACGAATACCCCGCAACCCACAGCACCATGCCGCCGACCATGGGCAGCGCCGCGCGTCCGACGCTGGACGTGTACTACCACCACCAGCCGCAGCACAGCCACCACCACG
This sequence comes from Pythium dissotocum, assembly GCA_023336355.1. Taxonomy (NCBI): domain Eukaryota; phylum Oomycota; class Peronosporomycetes; order Pythiales; family Pythiaceae; genus Pythium; species Pythium dissotocum. The sequence goes on along the minus strand of JAADWY010000084.1, from coordinate 55,285 downwards.
CGTACCAGGCCATGCCCGTGCCGTCGCCGCACCACGGCCACCACCCAGCGGCGTCGCTCACGCCGCACGCCTACTACCCGGTGCCCCACCAACAGCAACAGCACCACTACCTGCAGCACTACTCGTCCACGCCGTCGGCGCTGGCGTCGTCGTCGTCGCTCAAGCGCAAGATGTCGAGCTCCAGCAACGCCACGACGCCAGGCGCGGTCTCGACGCCCAGCCACGCGAGTGCGTCGCCCACGTCGCTGTCCCACGACAAGCTCTGCGACCTGTGCCACCACCCAGACCCGATCCTGTTCTCGTCCAAGTGCGGCCACCTATTCCACTCGCGCTGCGTGAACGTGTGGCCGCTTAGCAGCTGCCCGGTGTGCCAGGTCGAAGTGCCGCTCGTGAGCATTTTGAGAATAGATATGAACGAACAGATCGAGACGCGCAGCGGCAAGTGGACGCGGGCCGAAGAGAAGTTTATCGAGATCATCCTGCAGGAGTTCGACCGCAGCTGCTTCCCGCTGGCCAACGGCACGCCCGTGCGGCTCGTGCTGGCTAAGCTGCTGAACTGCTCGACCATGCGTCTGTCCAAGAAGTTCCAGAAGAACGCACTCGGCAAGCGCACGTTCCGCATCCCCAAACCGGCCAAGGGCCTCGTGGCCCTTGAGTTCAACTTGGACGAGCACGTGATGCGGGAGAAGGAGTTCTCGCGGCTCGAGACCATCTTTCGCCATGAGCTCGTGGAGCAGTTCCGTCGTGAGAACAACACGGACGAAGGCGCGTACGTCGAGACGACCAACCTCCGCAAGGCCGTGAAGCAGTTCTGGGTCGCCAACTTCCTCAAGTTTGCCGTGATTGTGGGCCAGCCAGTCGAAGGACTCGATGTGTCGGACGCCAAGAAGAAGAAGCTCGCGCTGCAGATGCTGCGTGACGGCAACTACGACGAGCTGCTCTCGTGGCAGTCGGCGGCGGCGTCTCCAGTGTCCCGCATGTCCAACGCCAGCTCTGCTCGTGGCAGCATGCACCTGCCTGTCGGCCCAATGGGTGGCCACCACCAGGCGCCGGCGCACTGGCCTCCAGCCTACGGTAATCCAGCGGATGTTGGCTACCACCAGCAGCCACTGAAGAAGCAGCGAACGCCTGAGACCGTGGCTCGCATGCAAATCAACACGGAGGGTCCGCCGTCGCACTTTGATCTCCACGTGCAGCACCACCAACAGCAGCAGCAGCAGCACCCTGTGTACGACTACGGTCGTCCAGCCATGCACCCTGCCTACGGGGCTCAGTACCCGCACGACGTGTATGCTGGCTACACGAACTCGTCCATGGGGCCAGTCAAGCCTGAGCGATCGCCAGTCAACAACCTCGCGCACTCGCCGCAGCAGCAGCACCAGCAACAGGTCCAGCCGTACCCTGAGCCATCCCCGACTCACGAGATGACTGCGTACTTGGATAGGCACCCGGTTAGCGCACCGCAGACCCAGGCCGCCTACCGAACGACGATGACGCTTTCGGCATCGACTCCGTCGATCTCAGACACGCCCTACTCGACGATGCAGGGCGAGCAGTCAGCTGATGGTGCGGCGGCCAGTGGTGGGAACCCGTGGGAAGGTCTGCTGGAAGAGATCTCCAACGAGCCGAGCACCCACGCCGTGGATCCGTCGCTGCAGGCGTGGTCCAACCTCAACATGATGTAATCCGGAAAAGACGAAAACAAGCCAAGACAAGAAGACGCTGTGGAAGCCAACAGCGCGAATTCTTCAAGAGCCAGCAAAGACAAGAGTATCCATTCATCCATCCCCCCGGAGTCGCCAAGAGGAAGCGAGCTTCTCCTCATTGTTGCTGTGAGGGTCATCCCAAGTCCGACCAGAAGTGAGTGGCGTCCCAGTGTGTGGTGTCGTAGCGTTATCAGAGTGAGTATTATAAGGACAGGTATTAGATGATCGCAGGGCAGAAGCCTCATGCATCAATATAGGCATATTTAACCCCGGCCCTCTATCTCCGTTCGTTCGTTCTGCCCGTGTCCATGCGCTCCGTTAGCATTTCTACTGCCACAAGTCAATTTCCATTGCGCGCGCACCTATCTAACCGACAAGGTCCATTTGATATGCAACGTTCGTGCAACATTTCATCGGAAGGTTTTCTGAAGGTTGCGCGAATGTGGCGTGGTGGATGTTCTGGTGATCTGCAGATCCGTCACCAGAGCAACGAATGAGCATGAGCCTCGCGACGCGTCTCCGTGCGGCGGCGCCATGGACAGCGGCGCTCGCCCGCCGCTCTACAGTCGCTGGACAGCAGCAGCGGTCGATGTCCTTCCTCAGCACGATCTTCGGGATCGGGGAGTTCGAAGGCGAGCGCGACCAGGCGCTCAAGGCCTCCACCAACAAGAACCAGGCGTACGACTTGGCGCTTCTTGAGGTGATTAATCGTCCACTAGAGCGCCGACGCTACTGCTATTGGAGTTTCTGACGTGCTGTTGTACTGTGGCTTTGATCGTGTAGTACGTGTCGATGAACGCGCACCCCAAGGCCCTTCTGGAGAAGGTAATGTGATGGATGTGGTGATTGATTGATCGGACTTGGCATCTGACTGTGTCGTGGATTGCTGCAGGTCTTGCAAGACGACAGTCGATTCCTCATGGGCCACGTGCTCGTGGGCGCAAGCCAGTGCATCTCGCCCATGGTGCACCAAGACTCGCTCGACGCCGCCATGACGCTTGACATCGCACGCGCATTAAGCGAAGAAGGTCCGTGAATATGTGGCTACTCGAACTCATTTCACTAGCATTTGCCTTACTGAACTCTCTGTGTGGCAGCCACAGCATCTGCGAATGAGAAGCTCCACGTTGCGGCTCTTGATGCGCTGGTGTACGGCCGCTACCGTGAGGCAGCTGCCGTGTACGAGACGATTCTGCTGCACGACCCGACGGATCTCCTCGCCCAGCGATGCGTCTTTGACATCTACGTCATGCTAGGGTACAAAGCGTTCATTGATGATGCGATTGGATGGTGAGCAGTACACTCACATATTGTATGTGTCTCTTACTCGCAGCGACAACAAGAACGTGCTGTCGACTGTCACGCGTCGTCTGCCGTCGTGGTCTCCGAACGATGCTGGTACGAATACCCACACTGTATGATTATTATGAAGGTTTGGTGGTATCTCATGGGTGTATGTGTGTCTATAGGATTCAGCCACTTGCTGGGAATGCAGGCGTACGGTCTGCAGGCAAACGGACGTCTCGATGCGGCGGAGATGCTGGCGGAGAAGGCGCTGTCCATGAACGGCAACGACCGCTGGGCATGTACGTTGGACCTTCTTACACTGTACTGGATTAGCAACCATATACTGACTCTCGATGCCTACAGTCCACACGGTGTTGCAGGTTCTCGAGGCTCGTGGCAACGCCAACCACGGCGCCAGCTACGCTCTTCAACACAAGGACGACTTCGACAACGGCGGTCCGCTCGAGCAGCACATGTACTTCCAGTGGGCGCTGTATCTTCTCGAACTCGGCCGGTACGACCGCATTGAGAAGTTCCTCGAGATCTACATCATCCCACGCGGCGAGCAGGGTCTCCACCCAGTGCGAGCGCTGTGCGACGCGACGCAGCTCTTCTGGCGTCTGCACTTCATTGGCGAGGACGTGACGGAGCTCCAGCACCGTCTCTTTGACGAGTGGAAGGCCGTGTCGGCCGACGAAAAAGACGGCAAAGTGGCGTTCACACCCATGGCCAAGCTGCTTCGATACGTACGTGGCCTCTACTGCTGCTTTGTGGTACCTCCTGTGAGTATGGCTGACTGTCGTTTGTGATACAGAGCTTGCTGTCGTCGGTAGAGGAAGACGCCGCCAACAACGCCGGTGACAACATCCCTGACGGTACGCTCTACCTTTTTAGCCAGAAAGTGGACACTTTAGGTCGACTAACAGTGCGTGTGGGCATGATTTTGTTTGTGAAGACCGACCAGTGGACGTCTACGAGTTCGAGAAGCACAAGGGCGTGGAGCTCTTCCCCTTCAGCTTCCCTCGGCCAAGCAGTACGAGTCCGCTTGCGTCCTCACCAATGATGAATGAGCTCACCAACTGACTGATTGACTGTGTGATGGGTATAGGTGAGCTGAACTCTGTCTACAGTGCTGTGTGCCACGGCTTCATGGCCTACTCCCAGGGTCGCTTCCAGGACGCCGCGGACGTCTTGCTGCCCGTGCGATACAACCTGGACGTGCTAGGCGGCACCAGTGTCAACCACGAGCTCGTGGAGCTTCTGCTCGTCGAAAGGTACGACTTTATGAGTCTCTTCCCTCGGTTTTGAGATGAGTTTCCTTACCAACGTGGTTGTTCGACAGTGCGAGTCGATGCGAGAACCTCCAGCTCGCCAAGTTGCTGCTGAACGAGCGTGTGACTCTGCGACCACAAAGTGCCCAGACCTGGAACACGTACTCGCGTGTGTTTGCCTCTGTAGGCGATGCCTCGGCCGTGCGAGACGCCCAGAACATGAGCTACGTGCTTGGCCTCGGTCAGGGCGGCAACCGGACCAATTAGACGCGCATGGAGGAGCAGTTTTGTGACATAGATGTCCTTCAAACGCGGTTTTTAGGTTGTTCAAACGGGATGTCACTATATTTTTGCCCGCGAACCGCCATTTTCGTGTGGGAAGCTCAATTGGTGAAAATGGCGGCAAAGCAAGTGGTCCGCGCGTTCAAGCTGCAGGGCCTCTCGCTGCACCCAGACGCACTGCGGCGTCTCGTGAATGAACTCACCAAGTATGTGGCTCACTGCACTATACTGTAAGGGGTCTTCGGATTATAATGGATCTCATCTGCTCGTACAATCCCTTGCCGTAGTGAGACGTCTCTGGAGCTCGAGAATGTGATCTTTGCGCTCAAGAACAGCATCGACCGCAGCAAGAGTACGGCGGTTCTCACTGTATTAGCTCTACTACTGTGTTATCCTAATGCATGCTGTGTTGTACGCGCAGTGACGACGTCGGTCGTGTCGCTCGAGGCGCTGGAGAGTGCTTTGGACACGCTGCTGGCTGTGAACGAAGAGAACCATTTCGAAAGCATCCAGATCTTCGACGCGTTTTCCACACCGCGGCTGCACTACAACGCGCAGACTAGCTCCTACGAGCTCAAGGCCGACCGCCATCGCTCCATCCACGCGCCCGCCGACAGCCGCCTCCACTTGCTGCGTGATCGGTGCGCTTTCGTTGGTATCATGACTGGTGATGTACTTTCTCATTGACTGACGCTGGATTTTGGCCGTAACGTTAGGTTCTTGTCGGTGGAGACGCGTGTGAAGCGAAACAAGATGTTCGCGCCGCCTGCGATCTCGGTGTCGCACCAGGTCGAGCACATTGAGCTCTCGCGCATCGAGTCGCTCGTTGGTGTCACGGGCATTCGCCGTGTGATCGGCATGCTCGGCCAGGACGAGCGCCGTCGCTACTACCTGGAAGACCTGACGTCGCGGATCATCATTGACCTCAGCAACGTGGTACGGAGAGAGTACTGGTGCTCCCAAATGGCTTAATAGGCCAGGGTTTTCTGATGGATGTGTGTTGATGTAGGTGTACACGAACGGTCTCTTCACTGTCAATTGCGTCGTTCTCGTCGAAGGAGAAGTCATCGACGACATTCTCCACATCCACGTATGTCCTGCCATTAGGAATGGGCTCCTTCGTATATGGATACAGTGGTTGACTGGATGGATTGTTCGTAGACGATGGGCTTCCCGCCTCCAGAGACCAAGACCGAGTCCACTGCGATCCTAGGAGGCGTTGATCCGCTTGGAGTGGAGGTGTCGTCCCAGCAACTGGACCAGATCCGCGAACTGGAGGCCAGCGACCACCACGCGACGTTCATCGTGCTGTCGGACGTCCATTTGGACGATCCACAGGTCATGCAGCACCTGGATCTGCTGTTCCAAGGACTCGAAAGCGTGCAGCCGAGCCTGTTCGTGCTCATGGGCGACTTCCTGTCCACACCAGTCGGTGTTGGCGCTGGATCCAACTCGCTTCAGGACCTGAAGGAGTATCTGGATGAGCTGGGCAACATGATCCTCAAGTACCCGAAGCTGGCCGAATTCTCCAAGTTCGTGCTCGTGCCAGGACCGAACGATCCAGGCTCCTCCAAGGCCTTCCCACGCCATCCTGTGAGTACTGAGCTGTGGCTCTGCTGCTGTTGAAATGCGTGGACGTCCACTGACTGGTAGTGATGATTGTAGCTGCCGTCGCTGTGCACACAAGACCTCACACGTCGTGTTCCTAACGTCACGTGCACCACAAACCCGTGCCGGTACGACACTCGCTAACTTCGGCGTTCATACTAGCTCTCTTCATGCTCATCACGTGTGTGGTTTCTTTGATGTAGCATTCGCTACTACACACAAGACATCGTCATCTTCCGCGACAATCTGCACCACAAAATGCACCGCCACGCCGTTCTTCCAGCTCTTCCGGAGGAGGAAGCCGCCCACGATGATGAAGACATGGACATGGACGCAGAGGGAGCCAGCAAGCCGACCTCGCGACCCCACGTCGACATCTCCAAGCACCTGGTCAAGACGATCATTGACCAGGCGCACTTGTGTCCGCTGCCGCTGCTCGTCGCGCCGATCAACTGGGCGTTTGACTCAGCCATGCAGCTCTTCCCACTGCCGGACGTGCTGATCCTGGGCGACTCAACGGAGCAGTACCAGCTCGGCTACTCGTCTGTCGCGGTGTTCCACCCGGGACCGTTCCACGTGGACTTTTCCTTCGTGCTCTACCGTCCAAGCACGAACACGACCGAGTTCAGTCGTGTTGAAGTGTAGCCCAATAAATGATCATAACGGCTGCGAACATGGAGGGTACGGTTACATCCATCTATTGTGAGGAGCTGATTTGCCTTCAACCTGTCATTGTAGCAAGAGGGTCAAGTGGCAGATATGACTGGGAGCAAGGCGTCGACTGTCGCCGTTTAGTGAGACCATGGAGACTGGAAGCGATGTGCGTGACTTCGTGTCCCATTGGCGGCAGGATCCAACGGGCAGAGACGACGAGTTGGTCGTCGCCAAGGTCAAGTACGAGTCTGTGGCTCGAGTCGCGCGGTGGCGAGAGAGCAACGACGAGGATGCCGCGCAAGGAATTGTGGAGGATACGGACGATGACGCAGGAGGGTTCAGCGACAGCGAGCAGCGGCATCTAAGGCAGCACTGGACGCCAGAACGCTCGCCATTACATCACGTGAGACCGCAGTCTGCTTCGAATACACGGCGCAATGGGGATTCGCGAGCCGGCGAGCGTAGTGTCGGTCAACGGCGGCCTCAGTCGGCGAGTGCGTCTCGGCGTGGCGGTGATTTGTCGTCGCCACAGAGAAAACTTCAGCAGTTGATGGAGTTTGCGTGGATGCCGGCGGAGATACAGCGATCGAAGTGGACTGAGATGCTGCATTCCAGTCCCGGTTTCCAAGAGCTGAGTCTGCAGCGACTGGAGGCGGAGACGTACGCTTTGCTGAAGAAAGTGCTCGAGAAACGACCGGCGACGGGTGTGAAGCGAGAGAAGAAGTCGACAGAAAAGGCAGTGAAGAAGAACAGCCTTGAGACTGGAGCTAGACACTCGAGTCAAGAGGGATCTCTTGCCGTCGGGAGCGGCTTACAAGTGGTGCGCAAGAGCAAATCGAAGGCGGAGAAGGTGGCCACAGCGAACAGTGGTGGGAAGCCATCGATTACAACGTCTGAGGGCAGTCGGACGAAGACGACACAGCCAACGCGCGTACAGCAGGCAGAAACGAAGGCTCTATTGATCAAAGACAAGAAGAAGCCTCGTGCTAAACCAGCTCAGCAGAATCGAGTCCGTTCAACGAAAGCGACTGCAGAGGAGACGAAGCTCACGGGCAAGGAGCTCATGAAGCGCCATGCTGACGCCGAAGGAAGACTCCGGTTGATGCAGGAAATGGGATGGCTGGACGATGTTGGGTTGCGGAAGTCTCCTAGCGAGAGCGACGCCGTGGCAGATGAAGAGACGCCGCCAGTGAAGAAGACAAAGAAAAAGAAGGCAAAGGCAAAAACAAAGGGGTCCAATTTGACTGAGAAGGCGTCAAGGTATGAAGGTGAACGACTAGCAAGTGCTGATGACGACGATGTCGATTGCCTCATCCAAGATTTGCTTCTTGAGGTGCTGCGCGATCCATGCTGCGAGGAAGCTGTGCTTTCACACGAGACCGAGGCTACCTGGTCGGATGCAACAGTGATTCGCCGTCATTGTGAGGCTGACGATGACACCGGAAGCTTACCTGATAGCCGAGAGATGTCAGCATTAACTATAGAGGTAGCGGAGGCGCCAAGCGGGACCACAGCAGTCTCTGACGAGAGCGTGATCGTGAACTTCGGTTGTCTTCCTGATGAGAAAGCTAGCGAGCCCCGATACAGTCATGCTCACCTCAGCCGATCAATTACCGAACGCTATGAAGACGACAGTTTCGAAGAAGAACCCGCTAGACAGACCATTGGCTGTGACCAAGAAGAAGTCCTCACCGGCGAGCAGTTTGACTGTGTAGCATCATCCAAGCCGGCTGATGCCCACGTCTCCGTGACTCAAGAAAAACCGAAGGATGCGCCATCGGCATCGAATGAAGTACCTCAGCCCAACAGCGTCGATGATTGCTTGCGTCGTGAAGTGGGCACAACGATGGAGGTGATGCCAATAACGCCGTGTGAATCCCATCAAGCTGAGGTTCTCAGTGTCACTTCCTCCGAAGGAATCGAAGGGACGACAGAACTGCGTGGTTGCGAGGAGGCTGCACGCGTGATCCAACACCAGTATCGAGTGTTCCGCAATCGCCGTATGCTGCTGGACCAAGTGAGATTTCTCGTTCAAAAGCAGCGTCGCAAGAAACGGACGATGAGCCGCCGGCCCTCAAGCTCTACTTGCTCAGTCGTCACTACAGCCATAGTGGTCGAGCCGACGCTTGGCCCCGATCACGTCAACGAGGAGGTTGAGTGGTCTAGACAGGAAGCTGTGGGAGCCAGCGATGCTGGTGGTGAGGAGCTCCAAGAAGATGCAAAGGACGTTGATTCACTATCACCTGCTAGTCCTGTCGACGAGCTGCCTTCCACTGGGATGCCTGCAGATACCTTCATCGCAGACGATGGCGAGGGTCTGCGTGCAAGCTCCGAGAGGCTGTTTCATGGGATCGAGCCTGCGCTGATTCAAGACCAATCAGCGTCTTCGTCGGAAGGAGAGCACAGGAGTTTGATTGGCGTTGGAATACAAGTCGCTCGAGCTAAAGCGCAAGAAGAGACTGATTCGGCGAGCCACCACGCTGCGGCAGCGCATGCGCTGGTCGCTACAGACGATTCGACTTCGAATCGAGTTGACGCTGGACGAAGCTACACCAACGACGCTACACAAGGTGAAGATTCCGCCGCGGTAGTCTCTTGTAAGTCGTCTGATCCACTGTTGCAAGTGCATGAAAGCTGTGTCGCTGGGCCACAAGAAGAGAACGTCCATTGTGCCTGGCCGAGTAGTGAGGCAACTGACGTCCACGCGACTCCTCTTGTATTGAGCGAGTCCAACGAGACTACAGACGATCGAGAAGAGCGCGACCCTCACAACGGCGTCCAGAAACTCGATCATTCCGATTGCGTGGTGATGGATGCTGTGGGAGGTGGTTGTCTTGCCGGTGGTGGCATTGCCACGAGTGAGGAAGTCAGTGGTTCGTCCTCCGTGAGTGTGGTTGTGCGGTTGGATGAGGCAGAATTGACGGGTCTTGAAGAAAAGAGACATCGAGATGCAGTCGCAGAGAGTCTGAGCTTCGATGGTGAGGTCACGGCTGACCATGAACAAGCTCGTGTGGACGCAGCAGAGCGCATCCAACAGTGCTGGAAACACCACTGCAGCCCAGACGAGAAGGAGGTGATCACCGAAGACCACGCAACGATGGAGGTGTCGACGACGCATGGTTCAGGCTCTGCAGAGGATGCGTTGTCACGGACCGCATCAGTTGAGATCGAATTTACTCCATCTCTATGCGTCACAGAGGTCAACAGCCCAACCACTGAGGAGAGTGAAGCGAGCTACTGCTTGCCTTCGAAGCCGAGCGAGGAGGAATACCCAGCGGCGAAGACAAGGGAAGGCAGTGCACTCGACAGCGACTTGGAAGGAAGCGATGCGACTGCTATGTACAATGCGAGTGTTTGTGAACCTTATGAAGGCGAGATCGAGTCGGCTAATGCCACAAGCGTGTCGGTGTTGGAGGATCGATCGATTGTGCAGCATCACCCTGACGAAGCCGTTGGTGGTGCTTCCTCTGTGCCATCCACACAACCCGACAAAGAAGCCCTCGCCGTGGTCCGCATCCAGTGTCAGTACCGCCGTTTTGTGTATCGACGAGCGCTTCTCGACCAACTCGGCTTCGTCGTTCGCCAGCATCGTCGTGAGTCTCGAAGGAAGACACGGCGACTCAGCGCTGATGCTGCTGTCGTGTCAGCCGTACTGGAGCCAGTGAACGAGACGATTCGAACTGAGGACGCACGTGAGGCACTGCCCGAACAACCAGTGACGATGGCTGCCATCGTGGAGACTGTAGATGCTGAACTGCGTCCAGCATCGCCTGATATTCATCCCGCTGAGACGACTCCAGTATCTGACGGCGTGGCTGAGAGGCGTCTACTCGAAGCAGCATTCGAGTCGGCTCCAGATAGAAACGACGGAGGAGATGCAACGACGGCCAAGACACAGCCAGCGGATCTCGATAATCACACAATTAACTTGGCATCATCGAGTGGCGTAGCTGAAAACCCAGCCGACCAGGGTGCCAACGAACACGGCGAAGATGGAGCCAAGTCGACTGATGGGGAACCAAGGACGTTAGAGGCGACGTGGGAGCGACTCATGGACACGAGTGCGAACAAGTCGTTCTACTTCCACGCCACGCACCGCGTCTCGCAGTGGGATCGCCCCGTGGACGGAATGGTCGTCAACAAGGCAACCGAGCAAGCAACTGCAGTACAAGAAGCCGTGGTCGCCTCGACAGATAACGAGGTGGCATCTACGACATCAGAGACGCCGTCGACTCCATCGCATGAACGGTGGGAGCGCTACATGGACAGCGACACCAACAAGTCGTTCTACTTCCACCCCAACCGCAGGGTCTCTCGCTGGGACCGACCGGACCAGGAGCCCGTCGTGGACTGCGTGGCTGATACTACAGAAGCACCAAGCGAGCCCCTCGCTGGCGAGCCACTCACTCAAGATGCAAACACAGAAGCAGCGAGCCGCCTACAGAGTTGGTGGCAGCACGCGAAGGACCAGGCCACTCTATTAGAAACGAATGGCGGATGCGATCGGTATCTCACGCGAGAGGACGCCGTGGTGTTCTACCACCACGCAGGGCGAGACGAGTTCCGCCTCGAGAGTGACAGTGGCGTGCCAGAAGAGTTCACACAGGCCAAGACGGCGCTGCTGGATCCTACAGACCAAGGCACGACAACACGGTGGACGCTGCGTCGCAACCGCTCGCTCCAGGGCGACAAGCGCGGCGAGTGGCAGGCGTTCGTGGATACTGAGACCCACCAGACGTTCTACTACAACACACTCACAGGCGAGAGCACGTGGGAGAAGCCGCTCGCATTCCAGCAGCAGCAGCCGACGCTACAGCACGCGTCTGCTGGGTACAAGTGGGTCATGTACGTGGATCCAACGACGGCGCAGCCGTACTATGTCAACCTCGCCACCAACGCCACGTCCTGGGAGAAGCCTCGGGACTTTGACGAGGCCACAAGTGCACGGGATCTCAGTCGCCTACGAGGCATCGGCGAACATGCTGGTGTGGTGGAACCCATGACGGACGGGGACGATGAGGACGCGGATGTTGAACAGGACGAGTACGTGATCAGCATCCATGACGACCGCGGCGCCGATGAGTGGCTCGCGGCATGAGGAATGAGGGTGTCGCGTATGAGACTCATAATGAGAGTGACCACTGTTGCACAGGCGGAAGAGCCGAGTGATTGGAACACTTCGATCGCCACCATGATTCCCAGTCACAGCATCATGCTGAGCAAGCTCTGACTCTGATACACGCGGGAATGCCAGTGACTCACTCATTCAGAATGAGTGGACTGGTGGGTTGGTTTGCCCATCGCCCCTTGGGCTTCGATTCGAACCCTGGAAACGGGCGGCGCTAAATGGGCATGGGATCGACCAGAGGGGCGCGTGTGGAGCCACGGCGCATGCGTCAAGAGCCCACGGGACACGCGCGGCGTGGTGCGTGAAGCGTCGCGCTGGCTGCGCGCTTGGCCGAAGTCCAGGAGGCGACCCACATCATGGCCGCCTGTCGCCATTTTCCATCATGGCCCTTGTAGCCGAAGGATCTTTGAAGCCGCCGGGAAATCTGCGACGTGTGAGACGCCGACCACATCATCTTCGTTATCTTAGTAGATCGTCCTCACAGATGGAGTATGTACTATTTTAAGCGAGTTAACGACCGGATGATGACGACTTAATCCAGTATGTTGGACCGAAATCGTTGGCGTGGACCGGCTTGATCGGGCTGAAGAGGTCCACCAGCTGGTTCCGGCATCCCACGTGGTGTTGCATTGGGGTTGGGGTGTCTGGAACGATAGCAGCGGTGTGCTTGAATGACCAGGGCAGATGGCCTTTTGGTTCTGCATTCGTGCATACGACACCTTGGAGCATCAAGGGAACCAAGTTTGCTGGCACTCTCTATCTGCCGGTGACTCTCTATCATCGCCTGCTGGTCGGCGACACGGTCAACAACTGCGGTCATCTTCGTCTTCCAACATTTGCCAACGCCAACAAACGGTCTAACGAAACCAGAGCGAATCCTCACCACGCGCCAAACAGCTCGCATTTCCCCTAGTCAGTTCAAAGAAACCAAGCAAAACGCCAACACAAAAGGGCGAATTGTTCTGTTGGCATTTCAAGTCGGTCCAGTCTATCCTCTCAACTCGAGCATCGCATCGCGCGGTCGTCGCGCGTCTGCCCCCTCGCCAACATCCTCACCAGCTTGACATTTTTTGTTCCGTGGAAACCTCCAACAGAACGAAAGCGCCAATCTCTGCAGAAACAACGTCCAACTGATCGCGATTTGTTGGTGATTCCTCGATTTCGTTGGTGATTTCCAGAGCCGTGAATATGCGCCTGCTATCATCTACAGTATGCGCGGCCGCGCTGCTATGCGCCGTCTCCAGTGTCCGCGCTGCGAGTATTGACAACGACGGCTTCTCACAGGACGGCGTGACCACGTACTGCGAAGGCCGTTCCGCCACGGACTCGCAAAACGCCGTCGAGTTCCCGAACCTGCTCACGTCCAACGTCGGCCGCTGCCCCATTCTCGTGAGCATGACTACCAGCGCGACTACCGTGCACCAGGGCGATTCCGTCGACGTGACGTGGAAAGCGAACGCCCAGTTCAAGGACATCCCCGGCAACATCTTCCCCAAGGTCGTCAACGTCGCGGCCAAGACGTCCAAGCCTGTCCAGAACTCCTTCGTCAAGGCCTGTAAGTCCGGCACGAACTGCGCTACGGTCTTTGACGGCGCTGCGGGGGCTGGTACTCCGGCTGGTGCCTTCGACGCGAGTGGCCTCAAGGACCTGCAGGCGTACAAGTTCACGTTCCCAGACGTCGGCGACTTCACTCTCGTGGGCAAGGTCAACGTCGAGGGAGACACGGCGGCTGGCATTATTGTGAACGAGTTCATCGCGTTCAAGAAGATCACGGTCGTGGATAAGAACACGGCCATTTCGCCAACGCCAACACCCACGGCGACGCCAACGCCAACACCTTCGTCCAGCGAGGCTCCGTCGTCGACGACAGTGGCGCCGACGCCGTCAGTCGCCAACAGTACCAACACCAACAACATCAACTTTACCAACACGGCGTCCGGAGGAAACACTGCTGGAGATGAAGCCGCCACGGTGGCGCCTACCGACATGCTCAAGTCGACGTCGGGTGACGGAGCAGGTGGCACATCCACGGAAGGAGCGACCACCAAGTCCAACTCGGACGACGACAAGGGCTTCTTCGCGTCGCACGGCGCGCTGCTTGGTGCTGTCGCTGGTATCTGTGTGATCGTGCTGGCCGTGGGCTACGCCGTCGCGATGCGTCGCAAGAAGAGCAACGATAACGCGTCGAAATTGCAACGCGCGCAGACGCAGACGTTCCGCATGAGCCGCTCGGACCACATGGACGACCCGGAGCCAGTCGAGTACATCAGCAAGAAGACGGCTCGCAACAGCAACCCACACAGCGTGCCCATCATGAGTCGCCCGAGTATCGACTCGACCGACGGCATGCCCATCGACCTGTCGAAGCGAGGATCCGAGATGGAGCCGAGCTTTGACGAGATGGACTCGAGCTTCGTGGAAGGCACCATCACATCCAGCAACCACGCCATCTCGACGATCCCACACCCGCGTCCTTCCAGTGAAGTCTCCAAGGACTCGGTCGCCATGCTGTCGTCCATGTACAGCGAGGCTCGCAGCACGGCCGTCTACCAGGGCAAGACCCAGCAGCAGCAGTCGGTGGGTCGATCTGAAGAGGAACGAGCATTCTACAAGTCCGAGGCATGGTACCCAGACGCCACGGCACGGCCACAGGACCGCGAGCAGAGCACTATTTCGTTCACGGAACACGACGACGAGACGGACTCGAACTCACGCCGAGGCTTCGAGGCACCGAGCTTCGACAACTCACGCCGTGGATTCGAAGCACCAAGCTTCAGCAGTGAGTTCGACGTCACCGAACGAGTAAGCCGCATGAACTCGGAGGCCTCTGTGGACTCGTACGCGTTCCGTCCGTCCAATGTGAGTGTGGCCGAGTCGTACAAGTCGCGCGTCTCCAGGTACAGCGGGTTCTCGGACGACATGGACCGTGAAAGCTCGCGCATCAGCGGCATGAGCTTGTATTCGGACCGTGACACGAACGTATGAGCACCACCACCACCACCACCGCAGTCGTAGATCGTAGTGTGCAGGGGCGTAGTAGTTTTGTATGTTTATCTAGATGCTGAAGGTTTTGAGCGCAATGTTCACAATAATATCATCAGATCATTGTCCATTAGGACCCTACCAATCATCTACAGAAGCGCACACACACTGTTGGTACTGTAGTCATCGCATTCGCGTTTCATTTTCAGGCGTGTAGAGTTTTTTGTTCCTATTGGTATACGTAGAGTAGAGCAAAGCGAGCTTTGGTCCTACAGGTTGTGCTGCTTGACCAGCGCCGTGAGCTTGGCGATCGTCTCTGGCTCACACGGCACGAGTGGCGCGCGGACAGTCGACGTGCACTTGCCGATCAGCTCCATCACCACCTTGACTGGCTGTGGGTTGGCCTCCGAGAACAGCGCCTTGACGAGGAAGATCTGTCGCAATGAAAAACATCCCATCAGTCTCAACGTCTCACAAGCTCATCATCATCGAACGGCAAGCTCACGTTTTCGAGGTGGGCCTTGCGGGCCGTGAGGAAGTCGCCCTTCAAGCATGGACGCGTGACGGCGAGCACCTTCGCAGGGGCTGTGAGAAAGGCAACAGATTCGACAGTCGTGAGTAACCAGTGATCATGAACGCGTATCGCAAGAAAGGATCAGAAAGATACTCACAGGCGTTGGAGAGCACGCTGATGACACCGGTGGCACCGATGGCCATCATCGGCAGCGTCAGGTTGTCGTCACCCGAGAGGATCGTGATGTCGCACAGCGCCGCGATCTCCGAGGCCTGGTCCAGCGAGCCCGTGGCCTCCTTGATGGCGACGATGTTTGGCACCTTGGACAGATCGGCGATCGTCTGCGGCGAGAGGTTGATGCCCGTGCGGCCTGGGATGTTGTACAGCACGACTGGCAGACCGACGCTGGCGACGGCCTTGAAGTGCTCGTACATGCCCTTCTGGGTCGGCTTGTTGTAGTACGGGCAGACAACGAGACAGGCGTCGGCGCCGGCATCCTTGGCGGCCTGGGTCAAGCGCAGAGCCTCGGCCGTGCTGTTCGATCCGGTGCCGGCAATCACAGGCACGCGACCGGCGGTGTACTTGACGACCTCGGCGATCACCTTGTCGTGCTCCTCGTGGGACACCGTCGGGCTCTCACCCGTCGTGCCCATCTACAGAACAACCACCAAACGCACACGTCCACCATCATCAGCGCATGCCCTTAAAAGGCCAATGCAATCGCAGGTTGTGAGTAGACAGCACTCACCGGCACGAGGCCATCGATGCCCTCCTGGATCTGCCACTCGACGATCTCGCGCAGCTTCTCGTAGTCGACTGCCGAGCCGTCCTGCGTGAACGGCGTCACAAGCGCCGTGAATGCACCCTGGAGCTTCATCGTGTGGAAATGGAGAATGGAGAAATGGATCGAACTGCAATTGCACAGGACAAACTGTCAGCACAATCAGCGAATCTCACGATACGCAGTCGCTGCCGCATGCGCAATATTCAATCGCATGCATGCAGTCGCTCGCTCATCATCCCGTCACGTCGGACTCACCTTGCCGTTCGAGTTGCCGTTGTTGCGAAATGCTGGTGCGCTGTCCACCAAGAAGCTCCAGGTCGCGTGCGTCGGTCGGCCCGTGCGTGCGCTGCAGCCAACGGTTGGCGGTTTTCAACGACGCTCAGGTTCAATGCCAGCTCACCTACATACAGTATGGGCG
Organism: Pythium dissotocum; assembly: GCA_023336355.1. Lineage (NCBI taxonomy): Eukaryota > Oomycota > Peronosporomycetes > Pythiales > Pythiaceae > Pythium > Pythium dissotocum. The sequence goes on along the minus strand of JAADWY010000084.1, from coordinate 38,651 downwards.
GGGATCGTGTTTGCACAACACAAGAATAATCGCAGCACCACCACGCTCACCAAACTGAAGTTGCGTCAGAGGATGCGCAATATCGAAAGGCTACTGAAATAGGAGAACCAGAGGTGCACAGTACCACCATTCCACATCATCCCACTGTGGCTGTGCATGCGACATGGCGGACTGGAACAGACCCAGAGTGGCTTGTGAGTAAGAGACAACAGTACGACTCAGCAACCTGGCTTTACTGACACAACGAAATCCGCACCAGCAAGAGAGCGCAGAGGTCAAGAATATTCGTGTCATAAAAGCGAATAGATGTCACAGCTCCTCCTTTGAACTTTTGAATTTTGCGCGGGGGGAGGAATCGCGGGTTCTCGAATCGCACCCGCGCTTCCAGCGGCAACCAGAGTGTTGGTCTCAAGCGAAAGTTGGGGCGGAAAAGTCGAAAGGGAAACCACGCGACGAGAAGCAAGAAGCGACACCAGACTCACGCGGCAAGAAGCAAAGGTTTCCTCGATGGCGTCGGTCGGTATGGAGCGCGCGCACGACGAGAACAACGGCGAGCTGGTCATGACGTCTCCCGGTGGCAAGACGACGATACGCAAGCGCAAGATGGAGGAGCGCGACGAGAACTCGCTGGGCAAACCGCAGGATTTCGAGTGGGAGAACTCGAAGGAGAACGTCATGCCGTTGAAGCGAGGACGCGTGGTCGATGACCTCAACCGTGCGCTTAGAACCCAGGAGTCGTTCCAAGGCAAGGCCAAGGTGGACCACGAGGCCAAGGAGATGGAGGTGCGTGTCCACGCGTACGAGGGACCGGATCCGCTCAGCGCGTGGGTCAAGTACATCAAGTGGATCGAAACCAATATGCCCGAAGACACGAGAAAGAAGTTCGGTGCGCTGGAACGCTGCACGCGAGAGCTCAAGGACCACGCACAGTACAAGGACGATCTTCGCTACGTGCGCCTCTGGGTTCAATACGTACGTACCCCTGCTCTCGAGAGTACATGATCTCGTCTGGAGGGGAATCTGACTTACTCTTTGTGTTTCTGTAGGCTGATTTCGTGTCCAACCCGAAGGATATTTTCAAGTACCTGTACCAGAACAAGATCGGCGAGCATGTCGCGCTGTTCTACGTGGGCTGGGCGTTGGTGCTGGAGAGCATGGCCAACTACGCGCAAGCTCACAAGGTCTACCTGAAGGCCACGCAAAAGTACGTTCCGTACTGCAAAGCAAGTATTTAGTGGGAGGCGTTTTCTCACGCGTGTCTTTTTATTTACAGGAACGCGCAGCCAGAGGAGCTCCTGACGCGCAAGTACAAGGAGTTTCAGCGTCGGATGAGTCGCCATTGGCTAAAGGTCAGGAACTCGGACCCGAGTGACACCTCTGCAGATGAAAGCCAGCGGTTCGCACTTGATGATATCTCTACTGACGGTGCGGATATCCAACGGTTCGGGAACTCGGAAAACTTTCGTCGATACGCGCAAGCACAGGCGGAGAAAATGCTCAAGGCGAACGCGCACAAGCCAGCGTTCAGCGTGTACGAGGATCCTGCCGGTACGGAGGTGGACACGTTGGCGCCGGCTGGTGAGTGGAAGAAGCTGGGTACAGTACGTCACCAGAACAAGGAGAACGACACAGCACCAACTCGGTGGAACAATGGTCCACTTCGCGCCGAGGCCGCAGAAGAAGCGACGAGTTTCGTACCTGCTGCAGCTCAATCCCCAGCGCCAGCCTTACAGGTTTTTGTCGACGAAGAGTTTGCCTCGTCTGAGTCTGCAACTCCCAGTATTGCTGGACGAGATCGCTCACTGACGTTACGACAGAGACTTGAAGGAGCGTCAACGGAGGAGGAACAGTTGCTGCAGCAGCCACTCAAGAACTTCACGAGCGAGAAGCCGAAAGGCACAGAGGCGCCCAAGCCACCACGTGTTGCGAAGCAAGCGAAGATGACCAACGAGAAGTTCGCGTACAAGGAGAGCTTGACGAAATCCAGCTCCGGAGAGGTCATGTGCTTCGAAGAAATTCGAGCCAGGAAGTTCGCAGCGAAGGTCAGCCGAGCAAAGCAATTGACTGCGTCGGGAAATCGTTTTCTCGCAGAGCAACCCACTCGCACGTCGTCGAGCGGATTCTCACAGGTTCGATCGTTGCAGGCATCCACACCTATCCTGGCACAGCCACCTCGGGTGGTTAAACTCAACGCTCCAGTGATGACCCGACCGATCGGCGAGCAGTCGGACGTGTCGGATGAGTATGTGACGCTAAATGCTGCTGCCCAAGAAGACATGACCATCAACACTCGCCTGGCAATGGAGGACGTGAACAGCATGTTCTGCAGTCCGTCGCGTGAGACCAAGCAACCTGTCGTTCCAGCCACCGTGTGGGAGGTACCTGAACCAGTTGAGAGGAAGCTGCATTTTAGCATCTTTGACGACTCGGTCGACAGCATCGCGTTGAACCCACACGACATGTCGCTGAGAACTGATGGTGCCGAGCAGGTTGCCAAGAACTCATTCCAGGTCTTCTCCGACGATGCTCCAGCCGTACCTGCTCCAAGAACGGCATCCAAGCCCTCTGCTCGCAAGCCGCTTATGAGCCGAGACGACCTCGCGCGTCGTTCGCGTTTGACGAACAAGGACATGCTCATGAAGGCAGACACCGACATCAAGCCCGACGATGAGCGCGAGAGGTAAAGCAAGCTCGACGGCGGAGGATTATTCATCTGATCAATTCGTATACCTCAGCGTGCACGTCAGCGTCAAAGGTACCATGGTGAAGCACGTTGAGAAGCCGACGAAGAGGTACTGTAAAGTGATATGAAGATTGTATCGTGTAAGCTAGAATGTATAAGCGCGTAGTTGTATGAGGATGTCAGGTTCATGTTCCATGTGAATACTTGAGATGATGGTGCTAACTGGATGGAGGGTATCAAGGGAGCTCAAGCAGAAAGAAGACAGACCATCCACGAAAACGGGCCTCCCAGCAAACTCCCACCGAGAGAAGAAACAACAGTCCGTGAATCCGTATCATCCGGCGACTCGGCAACTCATGATTGAGTCACCTGCCGTCGAGCTCTTCGCGGCTTTAAACTCCGAGATGGTCCACTGGCACACATGCAAGACGCCGAGCCTTTGGTCGACGAATCAACAGCGCCGAAAACTCAAAAAGACGATAAGCTTCCACCTCGACGAAAAAGTGGTGGTCGAAGTTGTCGGGTTCCTCGGGTCAGGTGCCTTCGCCCAGGTCTTCTCCGTCAAAGTCGAGGGGTTAAACCCTGCGCCGAAAACGATGGCACTGAAGGTACTGTGAGCACGCGCTGTGGACATGGCAAATCGCTGAAACCCTATCAAGTCATCTAACTCACACAAATTGTTTCATAGCTGGAGAAAACGAAAGGAAACTTGTTGTGGGAGCTCTACATCACAGAGCAGATCCGACAGCGATCGAAGTTCTTGCTGCGATCCGGCCTCAGCTTCCCGGTACCATCCATCAGAAGACTTGACGTATTCAAGGCATGAGTTGGGCAGTGGGTTGCTTCTCTTGTTCGCATCGGACTCAAGTGATGGTTGTGCATTGTAGAACGGCACGACGCTCATCATGGAAAAAGCGCCAGCGGGGACTTTGCACGATTTGCTGAACGCGTACCGCAAAGTAAGTATCTAGTTATGTTGATAGATCATTGCTATTCAGGCTGACGTTTCGATGTCGCAGGCAGGGAAACCTTTCCCAGAGACACTCGTCATTCACTACGCGATCCAGATGATATACATCGTCGAAACCCTCCATGAAGCAAATGTGCTTCACGGAGATATCAAGCCCGACAACTGGCTGCTCATCCCGACAGGACGAGAGATTGAGGCACGCACACCAGGTGCAAACGAAGCAACGATCAAGTCAAGTTCTGGCGGGCTCTGTCTCATCGATTTCGGGCGATCGATTGACATGGAACATTACCCGGACGGCACACTCTTCCACGGAGACTGCCACGTGAAGGGATTCCAAACCATCGAGATGATGACGAAACGACCATGGACGACCCAGATCGACACGTTTGGCATCTGCAGCACGGTCCACTGCATGCTTTTTGGAGAGTACATGGAGGTCCAGAAGCGGGTGCTTCCTGACGGAAAACTTCGATGGAGTCCAAGCCAAGGCTTCAAGCGGTACTGGCAAGTCGGCATGTGGAAAGCGTTTTTCGACGCTTTCCTCAACGTGAAGAGCTGCAGCAACCAACCGTCGTTGGCATCACATCGTCGAATCTTCGAGCGGTTCTTCCAGGAAAGTCCGCATCGACGAGATGTACGTGCCATACCAAGCTTGGCCCCAATGAGATGGCACTGATCAGGTTTCGATTGTTACTGCAGGAACTCCGAGAGCTCATCGCCAGCCAGGATAGAATGCTGTCGAAGCCGAAGGTTTGAGTGGGAGGATTCAATGAACGACCCAACATGGGAGAAATTAGGCACACGCTGACCCTCACAAGAAGTGTTTCATGATTTACTGCGGTGGATGAGACTGGTACGACTGATACTGATAGCTGCTGTAGTCGGGTGCAGCGGCAGTACCTGGCTGTCCTGCTGCAGGAGCTCCCGCCGCTGGCGCCGCGTACTGCGCATACTGCTGGTATTCGGCACCAGGAACCGCGGCACCAGTGGCAGCAGCACCGGTCTGATCCCATTGGCCGTAGTAGTACGCGTTCCACTGATCCCAGTTCTGCGCTTGAGCTGCTGGGTATGCTCCGTAGGCTGCTGCACCTGGAGCAACCGGAGGTGGGAACGCGGTAGCTGGTGTGGAACCCAACACTGGTGCTCCTGTTGGCTGCGTGCCAGGAGGAGCAAGCGCATCACTTGTCCCTGGCGCGCCCGTCGCCTGCTTCATCCATGGCTGCGCACTCGCTGAGGTAGCCGTCTTCGTTGGCTGGAGCCATGGGGCCGCTGCAGCTGGCGCGGCTGGCTTGGCAGCAGTGGAGATCACGGGCTTTTCACCGAGCTGCTGCATGAACGACTGGTACTCCTTGTCGATCTCTGCCGTCTCAGCCGCCGACTTGCCACGCTGCGTACAATCCCGCGTCGGGTGACTGGAATCACCACAGATCGCGCATCGCACATCCACCGCCTTGAAGTTTTCTACAAAAGCAAAGAAAAGCGTTAGCGACCATGACAATCCACACGATAGTAACCGGGTACTTACTCTCTCGGTTCGGACATTCCCACTGCCGGTGACCCTTCTCACCACACAAGTGACAAAAGTCGTCGTCTCGCAGCGTGCCGTTGATCAGCGCCAGCTCCCGCAACTGCTTCTGCTTGTGCTCGTTTCTCATGTCGTCGACAGGCACGAGCAGCGCCTGGACTTCCTTCGCAGCGCGATCCAAATCCTCTTCGCGCTCGCCCATGATCAGCACGTGAAGATCGTCGTTTTCGTCCGAGTTCACCTTCTTGCCCTTGCTGCCTTCTTTCACGGAGCCCTTGCCTCGGATGGCGATCTTGCAGTTGCTCTCCTTCTCCATTCGCTTCTGCGTGTTACCACGTGGGCCGATGATCAAACCGATGAAGTTGTAGCTCGGAAAATCGTTCACGGGGATGTAGATCTTGCGCGTGAGCTTGGAGCGCTGGTAGTCAGCGGGTGGACGGTACAATGGATTCGCCTTGATCATCTGCTCGATGACCTGCTGACGCTCCTTCTCCAGCGCCGCACGCATGCGCACTTCACGCGTGTTAGTACGCTTGCCGTTGGCATCGTATTGAGGAGGCGGCGAAGGCGAGCGGCTTGGATCTTTCTCGATGCGTGCGGCGTCGACCGCGACCGTCAGCAGCTTCTGGTTGATGACATCGAGCTTCGAACGAAGCACAACCGACTGCTGCTGCTGCTGCGACAGCATCGACACAAGGTTGTTCGCAGGACTGGCACCGGCAGGCGCCCATCGCGACTTCTTGCGCTTCTTCTCTCCGTTGCCGTCGTCTGCCGCTGTGGTTCCAGTGGACGCCGTGTCTTCCACCGCATCACCCCATCGACTCTTCTTGCGACGCTTGGGCGGCTGCTCGCCGCTTTCTTCCGCATTGCCGTTGTCTGCAGTTGTAGTGGCCGCATCTTGCGGCTGTGGCTCACTGTGTGACGTGCCGTTGGTCGACGCCGTGGCTTCCTTGGGTGCCTCAGCAGACGACGACTCGCCTCCGTTGCCTCGCCCCTCCGTCTCGTGCAGAAACTTCTTCAGCACCTCGCGATACGGCGCCCAGTTCTTCAGATCCTGCCAGAATAGCGGAAACGCGCCGTATTTGTCCGACACGTGAGGGTTCTGTCGGAACCACTGCTTCATGGGGTGGTGGTAGTTTTTCATCATCGTCTCGCGTTCCTGCTCCTCTTCGTACGAGTATCCGTCCTCAGAAGCTTTCGCCGCCGTGGGTTCACTCTGTGGAGCATCAGATCCACTTGGTGCACTGCTCTGGTTGTCCATGAAGGCCAGAAAGGCCTCGTAGCCGCCGCTGCCGTCCGCCATGTTCACTGAGTTTGCCGGAATTTGCCTTTTCGACTGGGGTGTCCCCTTTCGTTTCCAGGCGGGAGGGTCAATGATCATGACTGGTGACCAGTCTTGTACGCTAGTGTCACAATCTGTATCAAACTGATTAACACGGCACATTTATAGCCAATGAATTTCGTACGTGGGCTTATTATTGACCAGTAAAAATCGTTGATACTTGGATTTCAGCGAATCAGAGAGCGTGAAAGAGTGCGGTGGGCACGCCATTGATCTTTGATCCTCGATCAAGCAGAGGAAACCTGCAGGACGAAGGGGAAAATGGCGGATACTGGTGCTGCCGGCGTTCGCGACGACGTGCTGAGGCTGTGGCTGGAGGCCGCGATCTCGCACCCAACGGATCTGATCACGATCCACTCGTTGCAGGTGCGTTGCAATTTGTAGCTTTCTACGGCTTCCACAAGGCCGACACTAACGGGGAAGAGACGATGGGTTGATTGACACTGTCTAATGTGTATGATACAGAACGAAGTGTTTGAGAAGCTCACGAACGGAGAGCTCCCTGTGAAGCGCGCGATCAACCAGACGCTCGCGGCTGCCACGCGCTGCCAAACGCGCGCGTCGGAGGCTCATTTGCGTGCGTTTGTGGTCGAAGCCATCACGACGGTGGACGAGTTTGCGGCGGCGTTTGCCAGTGTGTTCACGGTCCGTGCCAAGGCGTCTGCGTCGCTGTTTGCGAGCGCGCGCTTGATCATGCTGCGTCTGTCGTGCACTGTGATCGAGACCGTGGAGAAGACGCTGACGGACGCGCAGCCCGCGTGGATCAGCGACCTTGCCAAGGCCCAGTCGGTGGTGCTCGAGGCGTTGTCCAAGGACAGCGACCGCTCGCAGGCGCTCGCGCGCAAGGCGCTGCTGCGTGTGCTTCGCACGTTCCCTGCGCTTGTGCCCGTGTACACGTCCGTGCTGACGGACGCAGCGCCTGATCTCCAGCAGTACGCGTTGTGGCTCGTGCTGAGCCACCTCGAACTGGCCGACTTGGTCAAGGAACAGGTCTGGAAGATGTACGCGTTCTGGGCGTTCGATGCCAAGAACCGCACGCTGGTCACGCTCCAGAAGAATGACCTGCGCTTCAAGGGACTCACGATCGAGCAGTTTGACTCGCTGTTGAAGCCGATGATCTCCAAGGTAATCAAGAAGTCGCCTGACTCGGCGTTGGAAGCTGTGATTGAGCTCGTGCGCGCGGTGCAGTTAGATCTCGGCGGATACTTGGCGGAAGTCTTCAACATGGTCATCCTGGCTAAGCTCAAGTCGACCAAGGAGGACGTGCGTGGGTTCACGATCACGCTCGCAAAGGAGCTGCTGGCTGGCTTCCAGTCCGTGGACCACTTCATGACGTTCGTCTCGCAGATGACGGCCATGCTCGACGGTAAGCACGGCCTACTCGCCCAGTTTTACATGCGTGAATCGGCTTTCGCCGTCCTTGCCGACGCCGGTGACGCGATCGTCTCGCTTGGAAGCGCCGACGACGCCAAGGCCGTTGCCAGTGTCGCGATCCCGTCGCTTTTGAAGGCGCTGGAGAAGGAGGCGCACGACCAAACGCGCCACCTCGGCATGCTTGCGCTTGGCAAGTGGCTCGCGCACGCTGACGAGATCTCCAAGGACGTCTTGACCAAGGTCCAGGCCGGTCTCAAGAACAAGTTGGATGCCGTGGTCGCCGGCTACCTGCGTGCTGTCGCTGTGTTCGCGCTTCAGGCCAAGACGGGCATCGCGTCGCTCACGCCGCTTGCGTCGGAACTCACGCGTGTGGCGTTGGAATCCAACAAGAAGCCGATGGTAACTCACCTCGACGGTGTGCTGGCGCTTGGTGTTGCGGGCGCGCTCGCTCTTTCGAGCAGTGAGCTGGATCAGACGTTTGCCAAGGCCGGCGTCGTCGGATTGCTCACCGACAGCAATGCGTTCGTCATGACCTCGGTCAAGGGTCTGCTGAACACGCTTGCTCTCGCGAGTGACAACGGAAGTGACGTGGGACGTTCGAAGCCTGAAGTGACTGCTCTCGTTGCGCTTGCGCAGACTCTGTCATGGGTTCTTTCGTCCAAGCAGGACGATGCGACTGCCGCTTACCGCCTTCTTGTGGAGCTCCTGGCGTCGTCGGTGCTGCCAGCTCGCAAGGCGGCCGAGACTGCGATCAACAGCCTGTACGCCGGCTCGATTGAACACGTCGCCGGCTTTGCTGCTGCGCTGCAGGCGAAGTTGAACTCTGCCGCGGAGCAGCTTGAAAAAGAACAGGCCCAGTGGTTCACGAAAAAGCCGTCGACGATCGCCGACGACTCGGCGTCGACTCAGGTTGCTATTGTGCCAGCCTCGGGTGTCTTGCGTCGCGCTCTTCGTGTCGTGCTGCCTACTCAGATTCGCGACACGGATGCCATTCGTGATTCTGCGTTTGCCCACGCGCTACTCATTTCCCACCACCCATTCGTCGTCGATGGCCGCTCGCCGGAGGAGTTCGGCTCGGAGTGGAACTTGATCAGGCTGCGCTTCCTGGCTGCTGTGCAGTCTGCGGAGTCGACTGGAGACGATGACGAGGAGACTGAAGAAGAGACGACGGATGACCGTATCGATCATCTGATCGAGGCTCACGAGCCTATCAAGCAGTCGCTCATTTCTCAGCTTGCTGACCAGGAAACTGGTCTCTTGTTCTCGCCTCTCCGCGTGAACCGCCTCGCTGCTCAGCGCGCGTTGGCTTCGTTGCTCAACTTCGCTGGCAACGGTGAAGGCGAGAGCATTGCGCTCCACGACATCGTGGAGGACGCGCTCATGAAGCGTATCGATGCGGAAGAGATCGGAAAGGTCACCGAGGAGGATGCCGGAGTCTTCGAGTCAGCTTTCGACGAGCTCTATGTGCCGGTCAAGGGTGGAGCCGATGGTGCTGCCGAGTCTAAGTCGCGTCGTGGTGGTGGAGCTCGTCGTGGTAACGAGGACGAGCAGTGGGAGCAGCAAGTGCGTGAAGAACTGGAGCGAAAGAAGGCCAAGAATGGTGCTGCCGCCGGTAAGAAGCTCACGCCGGAGGAGAAGGCTCAGCTCGCCCAGCAGCAAGCGCGCCGTCACCAGCTCCACCAGGCACTCGTTGTCGTCAACCGCGTCATCGAAGCTGTCGACTTCCTGAGCACCGTGCGTCCAGATGAGCTGCACCCAGCTCTGCCTCTGCTGCTTCGTTCGCTCATCGCGCTCTTCCAGAGCCGCATCTTTGAGCGTCAGGCCAACGAGGCGCTGGACGCGTTGTCCAAGGCTATCTCGCCAGTGCTTCTGCGTGAGCACGCGTCGGATGTCGCCAGCTGCCTGCGCGTTGTGCTTCGCGTCGAGCAGGATGAAGATCTCTCTGCGAAGGGAAAGCAGGACAAGCTGGTTGAGCTCAACGACCTGTTCACTCGCACCCTCGCGTCGCTCATGGATATTGTGTTCGGCTTCCAGTTCGACTCGGAGGAGGACTACGATGCCACGTCGCCGTTCAACCGTATCTCGCCGCCAAGTCTTCACCTCGTGTTTCCAGTTTTGTCGACGCTGATCCACCACAACCCAGAGTTGCGCCGTTGGACCTTGCCGCTCTTTGCTGCCCACGCGCGCATGATTCCAGAGGAGGAGGAAGAAGAAATCGGAGATGTCGCTTCGCAGCGACTGCTGCGCAAGAGCATGCTGGAGCTTGTGCTCTACCTGCTCGCCCGTACTGCTGCTGGTGACATTGTTCCAATCTCGAACGAAGACCTCGTGCCAGCTCAGCTCCTGGCGAACCTGTGCGAAGGACCAGAGCTGTCGATGGGCGAGTGGTCTCCAGTTCTTGGAGATGCCGGTCTGTTGTCGGAGTCGACGGATGTGCGTCACGCGTGTCTGAAGGCGATCCTCCACGTCGCTGAAAGTGACGAGTGTGAACTGCGTACTTCCTCGAACCCGCTTCTCGCGAGCCGTCTGTTTGTCGCGTGCTCCGATGCGACCGACTCGAACCGCTCAATTGCCAAGCAGGTGTGGGAGCTCACGGAGTCGAAGCTCAACAAGTTGTTCGCCGCTCCACTCCTTGTGTTGCTGAACCACTTGCACGCCAACGTTCGTGAGAGTGCTTCGCTCGCGATCGCTGAGGGTATGAACCAGTTCCCACAGACGATCACGCCGATCCTCAACAACCTCAAGGCCCAGTTCCAGAGCCACTTGCCAAAGGCGATCGAGGCGATTGATGCTTTCGGAAACCCGACGCTGCGCCGTCCAGGCCAGGGTGAGCCTCTTGAGGAGCCAGAGACCTTCACGCCTCGTTGTGGTGTCGCTCTGTGTCTCGAGAAGGTTGCTTCGACCCGTGCGCCGCTCACGAAGGCTCACGTCGTCGACGTTGTCTCGTTCGTCATCGAGCACGGTCTCGTGGACCCGAACAGCACCGTTCGTGCGCAGATGCGTAAGACGGGTATCCAGGTCATTGACACGTTTGGTGGAAGCGGCAACACGCCTTCGCTTTTGCAAATCTTTGAGGAGGCTCTTGACAAGAAGCCAACGGCACAGAAGGGCGTGGACACGCAGAAGGCGACGGAGCGGTACGACCACCAGCGCGAGGGTATCGTTGTGTGTCTTGGTGCGTTGGCCAAGCACATGGACAAGACCGACCCGAAGGTCGCGTCGATCGTCGACTCACTGGTTGATGCGCTCACGATCCCGTCGGAATCCGTGCAGCGCTCGGTTGCGACGTGCCTCGCTCCGTTGATTCCTGCTGTGAAGGACCGCAGTGCCCAGCTGCTCACGGATCTGCTGGCTCGTGCGACGACTGCTGAGACGTTCGGTGAGCGTATCGGTGCCGCATTCGGCGTGTCTGCCGTGGTGAAGGGCCTCGGTATTTCGGCGTTGAAGCAGCACGATATCATTCCTCGTATCGAGGACATGATGAAGGGCGGTGGTGCGAACGCCCGTCAGGGTGCGATGCTCGTGTTCGAGTGCCTCAGCGAGCGCCTTGGTCTCCTGTTCGAGCCGTACATCATTGTCATCCTGCCGATCATGCTCAAGTGTTTCGCTGATGCCAGTCCACAGGTCCGTGAGGCGGCCAGCGAGACGTCACGAAAGATCATGGCCAACTTGTCGGCCCACGGTGTCAAGCTCGTGTTGCCATCGCTGCTGCGCTCGATGGAAGACGGCGCGTGGCGTACCAAGCAGGCCGGCATCCAGCTCCTCGGCTCGATGGCGTACTGTGCGCCTCGTCAGCTCGGTTCGTGCTTGCCGCAGGTCGTCCCAAAGATCACGGCCGCTCTGACCGACTCGCACCCGAAGGTTCGCGATGCCAGTAAGAGCGCGTTGCGTGACATCGGCTCCGTTGTGCGTAACCCCGAAATCGCTTCCATTTCGGCGGCTCTGCTGAACGCGTTGGAGGATCCAAACAAGCACACGAACGAAGCGCTGCAGCAGCTCCAGTCGACGCAGTTCCAGCACTCGATCGATGCGCCGTCGCTCGCGCTTGTGATGCCGATCATCACTCGTGGTCTCAAGGACCGCGCCGGTGACTCGAAGAAGAAGTCGGCGCTCATTGTTGGCTCCATGTGTTCGATGATCAACGACGCGAAGGACTTGGCGCCGTACATGGAGATGGTGCTGCCGTCACTGAAGACGCTGCTCATGGATCCGATCCCTGAGGTCCGTGCCGTCTCGGCCAAGGCTATGGGTAAGCTCGTGAAGGGTCTTGGTGAATCCCACTTCTCGGACATCCTCACGTGGCTGCTCGAGGCAATCAAGGGCGACTTCGGTAGCGTGGAGCGTTCCGGTGCTGCGCAGGGTCTGTGTGAAGTGCTCGTTGCTTTGGGCAAGGAGCGTGTCGAATCGACGCTCATCCACGAGATCTTCCCGCTGTCGCGTCACCCAAAGTACTCGGTCCGCGAAGGTGTGCTCTGGATCATTGCGTTCTTGCCACCAGCGCTGGGCAAGGGCTTCGCGGTGTTCATCGGCGACGCGTTGCCAGTCATCGTCTCGGGTCTGTCCGACGAGGCCGACAGTGTGCGTGATGTTGCGATGCACGCTGGTCACGTTGTGGTCAACGCCCACGCGTTGTCGCACACGCGGGAGATTCTGCCGTCGCTCGAGGCTGGCTTGTTCGATGATAGCTGGCGCATTCGTCAAAGCTCCGTCACGTTGCTTGGCGATCTCATGTACCGCATCAGTGGTACTCGTGCGGTCGGTCCAGGCGAGTTCTCGGATGACGACAACGACGACGCCGCCGGCAGTGCCGCTGGTGACAAGGCCATCATCAAGACGCTGGGCATGGAGCGCCGTAACGCCATCCTCGCCTCGCTGTATATGATCCGCTCGGACACGTCGGCTGTCGTGCGCCAGAGCTCGTTGCAGGTGTGGAAGAGTGTCGTGGCCAACACGCCGAAGACTCTTCGCCAGATCCTGCCGACGCTCATCGCCGTTATCGTCGGTGCTCTGTCGGGCGACAACGTTGAAAAGCAGACCATGGCTGGTCGCACGCTCGGTGAGATCGTGCGAAAGCTCGGTGAAAACGTGCTGCCTGAGATCGTGCCGATCTTGCGTGATGGTCTCACCAAGGACAACTCGCCGGGTAAGCGCCAGGGTGCTTGCATCGGTCTTGCCGAAGTCATCGAGTGCTGTAACAAGAAGTCGCTGGAAGACTTCGTCAGCACGCTGGTCGACGCCGTCCTCGACGGTCTGTGTGATGAGCTGCCGCTCGTGCGCGCGTCAGCGGCGCAGGCGTTCGATGTGCTCCAGCGTAGCGTTGGATACCGTGCGATCGATGAGACCGTGCCGGCGCTTCTTCAGCGTATCAAGTCGTCCAACCTGGAGAACCAGGAGCGTGCCCTCAAGGGTTTGCAGGAGATCATGCGCGTGAAGGCCCGTGAGGTGCTGCCGTACTTGATGCCTCGTTTGCTCACGACGCCAGTGAGCCTTCCAGCGTGCCGTGCGATCTCGCGTGTAGCTCAGGCGACAGGCGCGACGATCCACTTCCACCTCGAGAAGATCCTGCTGACGTTCGTGCCGCAGTACCTCGAATTCCTGGAGCTCAACCCGACGCTCGCAGAGGACATCAAGCTCACGCTTCGCGACATCCTGCTCGCGGTGGAGGAGCCTGGTGTCCACTGGCTCGCGATCGAGATCTGTAAGATCTGTGAGAGCGACAACGTTGCAAAGCGCACGCTCGCGTTCTACTTGATCGGCGAGTTCTGCGGCCACACGACGACCACGTACACTGACCAGGCGCCGCTGTTCTTGCGCCAGATCGTGACGCACTTAAACGACTCGGAAGAAGTCGTGGTCAAGGCGGCCTCGGATGCGCTCAAGGGTATGAACGCCACGATCCGTCCAGAGGACTTTGCCAAGCACGTCGACTTCATCCGCCAGGGTATCAACTCGCTGGTCAGTGACGCTCGTCACCGCAAGGGTGGTATTGGTGCCACGGGCGAGTTCGTGCTGCCAGGTCTTGGTATCTCCAAGGGTCTGGAGCCGTTCCTGCCGAGCTACCAGCACGCGCTCATGAACGGCTCCCCAGAGCTGCGTCAGAGTGCGGCTGCCGGTCTCGGCGAGCTCGTGCAGTACTCGAGCGCCGCGGCTCTTCGTCCGTACTTGATCAAGCTCACGGGTCCTCTCATTCGTATCGCCGGTGACCGTTTCCCAGGCCACGTGAAGGCCGCGATCCTGCAGACGCTCGAGATCATCTTGGTCAAGGGCGGTGTGGCTCTGAAGCCATTCCTGCCACAGCTCCAGACGACGTTTGTCAAGGCGTTGAACGACACGGCGTCCGAAGTGCGTCACCACGGTACGACTGCGCTGAGCAAGCTCGTCGCGCTGAGCCCTCGTATCGATCCGCTCGTGGCCGAGCTCACGGAGAAGGTCACGACGACCGCCGGTGGCATCCGCGAGGCCAACCTCGACGCCCTCACGTCGATCATGCAGACTGTCGGCGACAAGATCTCGGCTCCTGTGCGTGGTGGACTGGAAGAGGCTCTCGTGGAGCTTCTCGATGAGACCGAGGACGACGTGCGCGACCGCGCCAGCAAGTGTTTGGCTCAGTCTGTCGCCACCGACAGCGAGGACGGCGAGCGCCACACGCTCAAGTACGGTCTTGCGGACGGCAAGAAGGACCTCCCGGGTCTTTCATGGGCTCGCAAGCAGAGTGCCGCGGCGTTCCTTGAGCTGCTGCTGGCCAAGAAGCCCGTGTTCGCTGCGAACGTCGCGGCTCCGGTCGCCAACGTGCTGGTCGTGCTCGGTGTGGATGAGCACATCGGCGTGCGCTCGACTGCGATCCGTGCGATCGCCACGCTCGTCAAACTCGACGCAGGCATCAGCGTGGACCAGTTCGTGCCGATCCTGGCGCAGGGCATCGCCCACGCCAACAAGGACGTGAGCAAGAACGCCGCCAAGATCGCCAAGCGTCTGTCCAAGCGCGACCCAGAGGCCATGCGCGCCCACATCGCGACGCTCGTGCCGCCGACGTTCCAGTTGATCAAGAGCAACAACATCGCTGCCAAGCTTGCGGGTGAGCGTGCGCTGCTGTATTTGCTTGAGGTGCAGACGCGTCCAGACACGCTCACGGCGTACACGCGCACGGACGCCGCCAACGGCAAGGTCATCGCCGAGTACGCGCGCCGTGTGCTGGCCAAGCTCAAGGCCGACAGCGGCGACGAGAGCGAGTAAAGCGAGGGACGTGTTTGTAGACTCGACGGACTGTTAGCTAGCCCAGTGTAAAGCATGGGAGAATGGATGGAAAGGCACTGCCCACGGTCTCTGCTAATGGTGAATTGCTTGTACTTTGGATAAATAGGCACCGAGACTCATTGACTAGGACTCAGACGACGGCGCGGAAGGTGGCAGCACCACGAGGAGACGGCGGCAGGTGGTCGTCGCCGTCCTCGCTATCGAACGTGTGCTCTGGTGGGTTTCGACGCCAGTTGCGTCGCGCCTCGAAGGCCTGCTGCTCATTGTCGACCGCAAAGATGCCAGGCTGTATACATACAAAGGAAACCCCAGTCAGTTAGTCATCAGATCCACCTGCAGTAGCAACTGGATGATCCGCACGTACCCAGCGCCAGCGGATGGCCATGGAGATGGAGATGACGTAGGCGATGACCGTGGACGCCACGCACACGCTGAAGCAGTCGCCGTTGTCGTACGCGCCGAAGTTTTGCTGCCACACCGTGAGCGTCGCAGTGCCCAGCACGGCCGTGGCCAGCAGCGAGCAGCCGGGCACGACGCCCATGAGAACGACCTGCCGCTGCGACGGCGAGCCCAAGTGGAAGTACAGCGAGATGGTCACGCTGAGCATGGAGAACGCGATGGCCGTGGCCGTGAGCACGCGCACGATCTCTGGTGTGTTGGAGTCGCAGGCGCGGATGGCGTCGTCTCTTTTAAAGGGTTGTGCTAGCGGGGGGTAGACCGTCGGGTCCAGTTGGATCTCGTAGTCGAAATAATGCGGGTTACAGAAGTCGCTCCACGCGACGCGAGACGTCGTGCCATTGGCGTTGTCAATCCGCAGTCCCGAGAGTCCGGCGGTGGCGTCCGACTGGTTGAAGATGAGCCAGTTAGGTCGTAGCAGCTCTACGAACAGCAGCGCCACGACCACCATCGTGAGGAAGATCTGGTTGGCGTTGGGCAGTCCGTACGCGCGGTGGGTCTTGTTGCGCTTTGCCTTTTTCTTAGGTTTTTTCTTCTTCTTGCTGTTGTTGCGGCCGCGGGAGCCGCTTCTGTGGCGTCCTCTTCCGCCAGCAGCTCCACCAGACTCGTAGCCGTTCGTTCGCAGTGCGCTGGTGATCCTGGGGACGGCGCTGCGTCCGCGCGGCGCGTGGGAAGGCGGCGGCGCCATGGCCAATTTGTCGATTCTGAATGGTGCGTTTGGTCTGCGAACAAGAGGGAACGGGCATCAAAAACCCTGTGAAAATACATACTTGCCACACAGCTGGGGCCGGTTCGTGCCAGTTATCGTCAGAAAATACCTGTCAAAATACGTTTTTTTGTCGACCTCTTGTTGAGCTCCAAGCGTCAGCAGCTTCTGTAGGGGAGAAAGGCGACACGGAGACATGAAGATCCCGCGAATAATCCCGCGAAGGCAAATGGAAGTTGAGACATCGATTCCAAGAGCTCGCAATCTTTCCAAGAAAACGCGTCTTCATTGCCACTTGAAGAGTGGATATTAACAATAGTAGGGATGGTGGGCAGTCCCATGGCGACAGCGAGGAGCTCGTCGAGGGGACTGCTTGCGATCCATTTTTCTCGCTCTGTTTCGAATGTGTGAGGTTGTTTACTTCTTGGACTTCTTCTCCGCGAGCTTGTCGGACGTGTAGGCCACTGCGGCGCCACCACCGACTGCCACAAGCACGTTACGAACAGCCACGACCTTGCCGCCTGATGAAAGATGGAGAAAGTACACACACGATAAGGTGAGGATTCGAAGAGGTTCGTACACGTCGCAGTTGGCAAAAGCACAAGGAACGTACGCAGAAGCAGCGAAGGCACACCGACGACGGCGACGAGACCAGCGACAGCGGCCTCTGGGTGCTCCCGACGGAACGCGTTCACCTTGGACAGCTCTGCTCAAACGCCATGAAAAGTCAACAGCTCGTTAGATACCTCCACAACGCACGAGCTCAGTCAGTCAGTCCGCAACGTACGGGTCTGCGCGCTAGCGAGCGCCGACTTAACTGGGATGAGCTGCTCGTCAGCGGCCTTGGACGACTCCGAGAGCTTCATCTGCATCACCAAAGCGAGCCAGTCAGTCAACATGGCTGCATATTCACCAGCTCCCTCTACTCCACTCCACGCACCTGCGCGTCGTAGTACTGGTGGTTGACCGACTCGCGCACGCTGGCGATCTGTTTCCGCAGGCCCGTGCCCTCCTGGCCCTCGGCCTGTTCAAACACCGCGACCACTGGACGCACGACGCTCTTGATACGCGTCGCGGCCACCTTGCCCAGACGCGAGATGGCCACGCGCGCGCTGCCCGTGAGCTCCGACGCCGCTTCCACCTGGCCACGCGCGAGGTCCTTGACCTGCTGCACGTTGCCGCCGACGGCGTCCTGCACGCTCTTGACGGCGCCGTCCACGGATCCCTTGACCGAGTCCACGGCGGCGTCCCACGGCTGCTTCTTGTCGTCCGCCATTGTAGTTGCTAGTTGTTCTGTTCTCTGACGAGTGAGTGTGCGAGTTAGTCAGTACATGAGTCAGAAGCACATGCACGCAGAGTCTCGCACAGACCCACAGGCACAAGCAGTGAACGTGGTCTTTGTCGCCTGCAGAGCCAACTGAGATGGTCGAGCAGCTCACTTTACCTGGTCAAAGCGAAGAGCTCTTTTTCTTCGGTGGGCGGCGCACTTCCGTCTCACACTCGAGCCACGTCCGAATCCACCACTGTCAGTGTGAGTGGTGTGGCGCGACTAGCAGACCACTTTCATCCAATCACCATGCTTAATCTTCACATCTACCGGTTCCAATTGGTTATTAATATCCGAAAACGAAATGACGTGTACCACACTGGTGCACCCGTTGGACGGTCCTAAAATAGGACACCGTTCTCCATCTTGCATCTTGCAGCTTGGCGGGTACGTGATGATGGCACCAATGGCGATGATGGCTTCGCCTGCCGTGCCGCCGACGGCGCTGCGCGACGCTACGCTCACGGGCGAAGAGCGCACGCTGGCGGCCTTTCTGCAGAAGGACATCGTCGACGCGTTCGAGTCCACGCGCGGCAGCGAGCAGCGCGTGGTCGTGTACTTGGCGCTGCAGAAAGTGCTTCGTCTGGAGGACACACACGGCTCCGTCCGTGTGCTGCAGAGGCACTTGCCGACACTGCTGCGCGTCGTGCAGCACGATCTAAAGCACGCCACCATGCCAGATTTAGTCCACGTCGCGCTGCGCACGCTGTCGTACTTTATGCACCATCCGACGCTCGCGAGGGGCTTCAGAGACGACCAGATCGAAAGCTTTCTCACCGACATCATGAGCCGCCTGGGCTCCGCGCAGGACGAGGTATAGTGCTTCGTGGGTTACGCGGTTACGCTTTCTTCTACGTGGCGTGCTGATAGGATGCTGTGGGTACGCTAGGCGACGTACAAGGTGTGTCTGTGGTGTCTGATCGTGCAGGACTTGGACTTGTCGCGGCTCGATTTCCTCCCTCGCATCGTCGAGGCG
This sequence comes from Pythium dissotocum, assembly GCA_023336355.1. NCBI lineage: Eukaryota > Oomycota > Peronosporomycetes > Pythiales > Pythiaceae > Pythium > Pythium dissotocum. Next base: position 20,035 of record JAADWY010000084.1, on the reverse strand, counting down.
CTCGTGCTCGCCATCATCAACCCGTTCCAGTCGCGGCCCAGTACGTAACCTCTTTACTTGTCCGTAACCCCTCAACATGTCGTCCTAACCAGCAGCCTCAGTTGCCGTGCAGACGCTTAAAGGACTTCACCTGCTTCTCTACAAGAACAAGCACTTCATGCTGCGCGCGTCCGCGCTTCGTCTGTGGTTCAAACCCGTAGCAAGTCGTCTGGGCAGCTCCGACAAGACCACGCGCGACCTCGCAGCCCTCGTGCTGCTGGAAGCCGCGACTTCCTACCACGATCCGCAGCGAGACGAGCCAGCGACTGAGGAGACAGACAAGGAGATCGCAGCGGCGCTAACTGAGTATGCGCTGCCGACGATCCAGACGCACGTGACGCACGAACGGCACGTCGACGCGCTGATCGTGTGGAAGATCGTAATGATCCTCATGAAGCGCGTGCTGGCGACGGATCTGCCGCTGCTGGGCGGTCTCCTGTCCGTTCCTGAGGCGAGCATGGTCCACGCAGACGCGAGCGTGCGGCTCCACGGTGTGGAGGCGTGGCGCCACCTCGTGGAGGTGTTTCGCCAGACCAAAGACTGGCTGTTCAAGAAGCCCGTGCTCGTCATGCTCATGCGGCCTATCGTGGCGTGTCTGGAAGAGGAGACCATGCTCAACATTCTCCACGCATCATTGGCGACGTGGCGCGTGCTGCTCACGGCGGTGGTGGAGGACTTTAACAAGTACGCAACGTCGCAACGTGACTCGGCGGTCGTGATGCAGGAAAGCGCCAAGAAGTGGAGACGCTGGGTGGACGAGGTGGCCAAGAAGGTGGTCGCTGTGGCGGCGGAGCGAGCGCAGAGGCCCGTGCAGGCGGACGCACCGGAGATCAGCTTCGAGGCGCTGTACGACACCGTGGAGACGACGGTGCGAGACCTCTTTTCTCCGATGGTGGCAGCTCCTGTGGACGTGAAGGCGGCTCCTGCGCCGCTACCACCAGCCAGCAACACTCGAGGCTGTGAGAGCAGCATGACGACGGCGGCCAGCAGTGTCAGTGGCGGCTTTGAGAGTCAAGTACAGGAGCGAAAACGACAAGCGATGGATCTATCAGAGCGAGACGACCAGATCCTGGACGATGAGCTGCTGGAGCACAGTCTGTCGGCGATGCACTCGAGCCAAGCGAGCCAGCATGCACCTCCAGTCTCGTGTCCAGCACTGAGCGGACACCTTGTGGTGCTTGCTCTGTGCATTTCGGACGTGCTCGCGCTGGTCCTGAAGTTGTATCAGATCTCCAGACACGCTGCGACGTCCAGTGGCCGCATTGATGTTGCCCGGCGTAGCGAGAGCCTGGCGTTTTACGTGTGGGACGGACTGTGTACACGGCTGAAGCTTTCGTCAGTCACAGGACAAGACGACGCGATCAACAAGCTGCGGCTGCGCGTCACGCGGATGGCGCTCGACTTTTCCTTCGGAACGGCAGCGTCTGGAGTGACGACCAGCAGCATGGACTCACAGGCCAGCGTGTTGATGCCGTCGCTTCCGACGGATTCTCTCATGACAGCAGCCGACCTGATCCACAGTTCGTCATTGAGACTACAGGGGAACCAGGGCAGCCTGCCGTTTCAATGGCAGCTTCGACTGCTTCGCGAGATCATCGACACCACGACGTCAGCAGACGAGCTCGCGGCCATGCTCGTGCATCCCAAGATCAAGACTTCGCACCATCTTTTGACTCGCATCGATGGCATCGTGGAGCACGACGCGGTCTACCGCGTGTGGCTCGCGCAGTGGGACCAGGCAGCAGCAGCAGCGTCCAAGGACGGCGAGAAAGAGCGCCGCATCGACTTCTCGGCGAAGAAGAACGTCCCGTTGAGCGTGTTATTGTATGTTGTGATGAAGCTCGCAGTCACGTTTGACCAGTCGGACGCAGACCCGTCAACGGAGGACGCTCTAAGCCAAATGGCGAAGAACGGGGAGGAGGTTACCAAGGCCGTGGCGGAGTGTGTGTCGCCCACGAGTGGCGGCTCAGGTGACGTAATCGCCAGCTTCCTTCGCATTGTCGAGAGCAGTTCGCGAGCCACGGCGCTGCTATTGGAGCGAGATAATGACGCGGATGTGACGGGTCCAGGTAAGCTACTCAAGCTGTGTGCTCGCTTGGCACACCGAAGCGAGGAGACGGAAGAAAACGCGGAGGTGTTGCTTCAGCTACAGCGGTCGCCTGTGCGAGAAGTCACTTTTGTTTCGGCATCTCCGATGGCATCCACGCCGGTTCGTAGCACGGTCTCCACTCTATCTGCAGTTGCTCCATCCCCCGAGCCAACGCAAGCAGTTGCACCTGGTCTGTCTGACGGCAGTTCCTTGCCATCTCCGTGTCTTCTTCAGCCAGCAAAGACTGCAGCGCGGATCACCAGCCAAGAGCAAAGCATCAAAGTGGTCAGCTTGTCCCCGACGCGTCCTTCTTCAGCCACCGCCACCGCACCGACGACACCACAAACACCGAGTCGAGCCAACAAGCCTCCACCCAAATCTGCTACGACACCATCTCGACAAACCTCGAGCACGCCAGTGGTCTCCACCGCTTCCACTGTAGCGGCTGGGACTCCAGTGGCGCCAGCGCAAGGCAGCGTCTTCCCGGAGTTGGTGCCGTGCACAGACTCGTTCTCGAATCTCCAGCACCACTTCCCCACGTCTTTCCGCAAGCTCGCTCCTCTCCACAACATCAAGACGGTAGGTGATCTCAGTGCCATGACGCTCGCTCAAGTCATGAAGCTGGGCATCAAGGACCCTGCCACGACCGTCATGAAGGCCTTGGCAGACTACCACGCGCGGAAAAGCCGACCGAAACCCAGCAGCGCGGCGATCAACAGCCCGTATCGACCGCGGTTTTCATCTCCACCAGGCACAAGCACGCCTGGATTGCCGTCGCCTTCACCCAAGCGCATTCAAAAGCGGCCGATCGCGTCTCCGCACAATCGACTGGTGGTGACGCCGCTGCCTTTGGAGAGTCCACAACGCAAGCGAGCAAGACGAACGCTTCATGAGCTCAGCAGCGAGCTGGACCAAGCCGAGACCAAGCAAGACGGTACCAGTGGCCTGCAGACTTTGGATACCGAGGCGAACAACGAACTGCCGAAGATAGCTAATCGCGTGACGTTTCGACTCGATCTAGGTGACGGCGGCACGAAGTTTACACGCCCGGGCGAGGAATCACAAGAAGCTCCGAAATCAACCACAAACGAAGAAGAAGAGAAGGAGAGCGTCGCGGAGAGGATGCAGATGTACGTGTTCAAGATGCGGCACCACTTGAGCCGCACGCTGAGCTACGCCGAGAAGATCGGGGCTGAGGAGAACAGCATGCAGAGCGAGACAAGTCTGCAGGCGGACGTGAACAAGCTCGGTAAGATGATGCAGCAAATGGTTGAAGCCCACGCGCTCGTGACGAGTATCGGCGCGCAGTTGCTTCGCGTGAGCGAAGAGGTGGAACGCGCCCAAGACGCCGGAAAGCGGAACCTGGACGCGCTGCAGCCGCCGCAGTGAAGTCTTGGGCATACCAAACACCACACCAGTCGACGATGGGATCCCAATGCTCGGACGAGTGGGACGCACTCGACCGATCGCGCTTGCGTCACGCTTGCGTCGCGCGTGCGCGAACGTTCCGTTAGGAAAGCCTGGACCGACGACGAACTAATTTATGAGACCATGCTTCCCGTGGCCAATTTGGGTTTTGTATCCATGTACTTCGACGTATCTCTCTCGCTTTGATAGCCATGCGACCTCGAACGCGAAAAATAGAAATCCTCGAAGGAGCAGCGCGCGTATCACCCCATGAATGATCTGGCCACAAGTCACGCGACGCGACCACCAGGGGCTCAAGACGGCTAGTGCTTGGTCGTCGCGACGAAGCGGCCAATGTCCCTGCAGTGTCGCTGATGGAGCTGCCGTATTTGGGCATGATGTGCTGAACGGATTCGCATCGCGTCGACGCGATCCTCCAGCATGCTGAGTCGTCTGGTGGTATGTCTGCTAAGACCCATGTAGTCTGCTCATCATTCGCAATCCTGCTCCTCTGCCCTCAACCGCCTCCTCCTCTCTTCTCTCTTTGTTCTTCTCTCTTCCTCCACGATGTTCAAGTCGCTCACCACTCTCGCTCTGATGGCTCCCTTGGCCGCGTACGCCGCGTGCTTGACGGGCCAAAGCCAAGTCAGCGTCGAAGGCATCACTGGCAGCTTTTGCGTGACGGGCTCTCCAGTCTGCCAGGGCACTCAGTCCAGCGGCGTGTGTCCAGGAGCTCAGGACGGCTTGGAGAACGGCTCCTTCTGCGGTCGCGTATCCTCCGGAGTCTACGGCTGCAAGGTGAACAATGTCACGACGTCCTGGACAGCGGGCGTGGGGGCCACCAAGCCCATCGTGCCAGGGCCTTTCCGTTGCGGCTCTGGACTGAGCCCGATGAGCGTCGAGGGCGTCGACCTCGTCTTCTGTGTGCTGGAACCAGCTTGTGCGGCGTTAAATCTGGAAGGAAACTGCCCTGGCGCTCAGGACGGACTCAAGTTCGGAGCATACTGCGGCCAGGTGAGCTCGGGCGTCTTCGGCTGCAAGGCGTACAACAGCTCAGACGAGATCCCGAACGATGTCGTGTACCCGGCGGCCAAGAGCTGCAACGGAAACAGCGCTGGTAACACGCCCGTGAGTGTCGAGGGCGTCGGCACGTTCTGCGGACGCCAGCCAGTGTGCTCGGGCACGATTCCTGGCCTGTGTCCGTCGCAGCAGACGGGTCTCAAGGCCGACTCACAGTGTGCGATCGTCAAGTCTGGCGTCTACGGCTGTGTGGTGCTCGCATAAAAGCCACGATTCACTCGCTGCCTTGTCCTCCTATCGCGTTGGTTCGATCGAAGGGCCTCGTCGTCGCCGCCGCCTGCTTGGTAACCACTGTCGCTGTTGCTTTTCCCACTTGCACTTGATACAAAGCCACCTCCATCGAGAGTAACTTTTAAATGTCACCTCCACTTCACTCCACTCCGCTTCATCGTTCTTCTTCCTCTTGCATCAGTCCGTTCGGTCGAAGAAATCGAGGTCTCCGAGGTCTTGTTGCTCTTCAGTCTGGAAATAGCTCCGTCGATGGTTGAGCTACTCATCGCACACTCACGAGTCACTTTGTCAGCACGGTCCAGTCGCGAGTGCCTCGTTCACTATGGCGGGCGCGACTGCGTTGCATCCTCGGCATCACATTCCGTGGCTTGATGCGTCTCGTCTTGAGCGTAGACCTAGTAGCGAAAGCCTCCTGCATCAAACAGCGTACGCGACGATACGCAGGTCGCGTCTCGACGGCGGGTCGACCGACGTCGCCGTGCTTTCGTTTCGCTCGTCGTATCCGAAGAAGGCGCAGTTGTGGCGCTCTGCACTCGACATCCTCGATCGACAGTTCGCTGCTCCACCGCCTCACCAGGTAACGTGTCATGTCTCCCCCCATAGTTGTCGAGAGGAAGGTGATCTGACCACGGAAATCCACGTATCTTGAACCAGAACATCGCTCAGGTCTTGGCACTCGCTGGTCCTGTCGCTGCCGATGCTGAACCACAAGCCAACGAGCCGACAGGGGTGGTCATGGAACTGCTCCCGCCAAGCGTGTACGAAGCGCTGCACGTGGATCGGATCGAATTCTCGGCTGCCGACATCGTCTTCATTGCGACGGAGGCCCTGAGCGCGCTCCAGTTCTTGCATTGTTCGAATCAGTCGTTTGGATCCACGCTTACGAGCCAGAAGGTCATGCTGGGCGGCACACGCAGCGTCAAGCTCCGGCGTTTTTGTCTGGAGGCGATTTGCAGTGAGGCAGGCATCTTCCCCGGCAAAGTTTCGTCTTCCTCGTCGCAGTATTTGATGCCACAAACGTCGGACGCCACCGATTTTGCTGGGGACGAGCTGCTGAGAGCCCAACGACAGGATTTGTACGCGTTCGGGATGCTGCTGTTGGAAATGTGCACGCGTGAAAAGCCCACGTCAGAGATCTTCAACAGCATCTCGTTCGCCGGCCAAGTTGACCCGCACCTTGAACGCATCATTCGAGCGACGCTGAACGTCGAGGCGAATCCTCCAAGCCGCCGGGAGTCTACTGCCTCGTCCGATACGATACTGCAAGAGCCGGCTGCGTTGATGAAGTTCTGCATGCAGCAGTTGGCCGAGTACTCGATAACCGCAGCGAATCGGAATCACCAGCAGCGTCGGTCGTGCCACTCGTTCTCGTCATTCCTTCACGCTGATCGGTACTTCCAAGAGCTCGAAACTCGAACTGTCGAGACGCGTCTGGCGGAGAGCGCATTGAAATCGAGCGTGGCGTTGAAGCGTCTCGCAGCAGTTGAAGAAGATCTCGTCGAGGAGCAGCGCAATTTCGAAGTCTTGGTGCGTCAACTGGAGCAGCTACGGCTTGATAAAGCTCAAGATGAACACGAACTCGCTCGACTGGGAGTTGAGATGACCCAACTCCACGGAGAGCTGCACAAGAAAGATGTGGCGACTCGGATCGCTGCACACAGTCTCGAGCTGCTGAAAAACCGAAACGACGACCTCGAGCATCTCTTGAGGACCAGGGATGTAGCTGTTCAGCGAGCCCACGACGATCGCCTGGCTATCGAACGCGAGCGCCAGGACCTGCTTGTCGAGGTGTTGCGTCTGAAAGATGAGAAGCACGACTGCTTGGACCAGAAGCGCGAAGTTGAGAGACAACTGGTGGAGGTGGCAACGAAAGTCGGTGGCGAGAAGGATGCCGTGGAGGAGTTGGACGCACGCTACAAGCAGACAATCCACCGTTGTGAGCAGGAACAGCGCGCACGTCGAGCTGTGGAGAAGCAGTTGGAAGCGGCGTCGCGGCAACAGGTCGCGATGGAAGAGGAGCGGTCGCGATATACTGCGATCTTGCAGTTCGCACCAACTGGTTCGCTGGATGCTCGCTCGTCGCAGCAGCTTGTCGTCGAGCTCAAGGAGAAAGAGGTGCAAAACCTTCGCTCTGAGATTCAGGCACTCGTGGAAGAGCTTTCTGCTGCCAGGCACCAACTTCGTGAGAGTGAGCGCGAGCGTCGCCGACTGGAAGACGAGGTTTGCGTTGATCTCGACCAGCAGATCGAGAAATTGTCAGGCGTCGTGGATCAGCTCACAGATCGTCTTCGGTCGCTGGAAGAGGAGCGAGACTCGTTGGCTGAACGCTTCTGCAGCTCAACTCAACTTACGGATCAACAGGCAGACGGGATTGCGACGCTCGAGGCTCAAGTCTTCGAATTCCAGAAGCAGGCCGCTGATGCAGGTACGATGGCTTGATTCATGCTGAGATCCTGCACACCATACTGAATGAGATTGTTGATGTTGAACGGTAGAAAAAGCACGACGCATGCATCAGTGTCTCACTCCAAACTGCGACGCACCTCGGTACCTGGTCAAGTCGTCTGGATTCTGCGTCGACTGCGAGGAAAAGATGGCGAAACAGCGCGGTAAGTCGAGGTCGTCTGTGTCGTCATCTTCATCGTCGTCGCCACTGTCACGCGGAACGCAGCCGTCGCGTGGACACCGACGTCAGCGCAGCCTCGATGGTGCACATGCGATCCTGAACAACACGAAAAACACTCCGATCATCGACCTGCTGAAGCGCATTGAGGTGGCGCGTGACTGCGACGATGAATCAAGGGATGAGTCGGCTTTGGAGTTGGTCGCACTCTTGAAGGAGCTCGCGAAGCTACTCAAAGACACAGGTGAGACTGTCTTGCAAACACCGCCTTGCACTCACCTGTATACACATAACATAGTAACACCATGATTGCTGGTCAGCCGCGTTGAAAGAAGATCTACCTGAGTGCGGGGTGTTTCGCTGCGTGCTGTCGGTCATGGAGCAGTTCTTGAGTAACCTTCCAGTCGTCATTGAGGCCACCAAGACGCTGTCCGTCACTGTGTTCAACCACGACCGCAATCGCATCATCTTGGTCGCTGAGGGTGCCGTGGAGATCTTGCTGATGATGATGAAGGCGCACCTACAGGAGGTCAAAGTACAAGAAATCGGCGCCGTGTTGCTCACAAACCTTTCCCACCATTGTGGTACGTTCACGAAACAGTCGATTCAGGATATCACGATCTGCGTACGCTCATCTCGTCTACCTCGTCTTCTTCAGAGAGCAATCGTCAGCGGATTCTGGCTGCTGGTGGAGTGGACGCCGTTCTCGAAGCCATGCAGTTGTTCCCTCGTGTCGCCAGTATACAGAAGAAATGCTGCTGGGCTCTGCTCACACTCGCTGGTTCAGGTGCGAGCGCATCACACCTTTCCTTGGAGGACTTGTGAACTGACGATTGATCTTCTGCTGCCAGATTCCATGTGCGACAAGATCGCATCGTTGGGTGGTGTCGGCGCGACGCTCGCCGCCATGCTGAACTGTCCCGGTGACGAAGAAGTGCAGCACTACGGCAGTTGGGCCTTGCTCAACCTGATCGCGGGGACCCAGCAGCTTCAAGACTTCGCCCGGCGAGAAGGAGTCGTGGAGGTTGTCGAGGCCGCGCTGACGTGCTTTCCGGAACACGAGGGCATTCAAGAGAAGTGCCATGAGATCTTGGACTTGATTCAGACAGACGAGGAAAAATCCAGCTGAACACGATCGATCAGCAGCGTAGCGGGCAGGTCCTGTGCTGACGACACAGCGCATCGGAGGCTGAAGCGATCGCCGGCCTGGACTGGTACGATCCGCTGACTACTCGCCCCAAGAAAGAAACCCGAGTCGCAGTCAGCATCAGACGCGCATGTGTCGAGTTGGGAGACCACTTCGAGGGCGACAGAGCTGGGTTCACCGTTCTTGTACACGCGGCAACGGAGTCGTGGTAGCACTGCTCGCGTGGACGATTCTGATGAGATCAAGAGCCGCAGGTTGTCGAGTGAAATCCCCATCCGCAGGTGCTTCATGGTCGTGCCGCAGATTTCGAGACTGCCGTCGACGAAACTGGCAAAGTCCTCGCTGGATAGAAAGCCCAACGCTATTGGGATCTGGAACTCGCTCCGACTGGAAGGAACCTGCTCGGCAATTCGAGTCATCTCAGCAATGCCGTACGGAGGTGTGTCGTGTTGTTGAAGGCGGCGACGACTATCCAGAGCGTGGCCATTCACCGTCACTTTTCCTGAACACGACAATGAAACAACGTCTCGTCAGACAGTTGAGGCAATCGCTGCAGGAATGTGCAGACGCACCAAGAATTTCGACAGCAGTGTTGGCACTTCCGATCTTCATGGTGGTAGCTTTGTCCCCTACAGTGACCGATTTCGCGGAAGTACCGATAGTAATCGTCGACGATGCTCCAATATCGACAGACGAAGTCGCCGTTCCACCGATTTGCACCTTGGCACCTTCAAAACACAGCGCAATATCGTTAAATAAGGGGATATAAGGTCAGCTAACGGGTCTGAACGTACCGTCGAGGGAGACTGTCGACGCATTCCCGCCGCTGATTCGGATTGATGTGTCAGCCACCACGGTGACTTCGTGTCCAGACACATCGACTTGTGAAGCTAGGAGTACATATCCACCAGTTTTGTCAAGACATTTTTACCTTCATGATGTCATAAGAGCAACCGTCGTACCTGTGGAGCCGATGTGAATGTGTTTGCTGGACACGCGCGCGTTATCTCCAACGATGGTGACATTCGATTTCATCCCTGCGTTGCCGAGACGGATCCGGTTGGCTTTCACTGAAACGACTTCCGTCGCACCAGCAGCTCCAACGGTCAATGTGTCCGCATCAATTGCCACCACGCCGTCATCAACGGTGAGGTCTGCAACTGGAGACCCCACGTCCTCTTCACCGGCGTCGCTTCCAAATTGCACTTTGCCGAAAAATGTCGTGCTTGCGTTTGCTGACGTCGTTCGCATCTTGATACTTTTCGTCGCGTTCAGCTCGATTGTGCCTACAATCACCCGAGATGGTTAGAAAACAAAAGGGTTTTCTAGATTCGACCGCATCCAGTGAGACGAACCTGATTGATGCAATGTGAGCTCCGCGGACTGGGTCTTGTTCTTCAGTGGATTCACACGAAGAACCACGGTCTCTGATCCGGTAAGCTGACTCGCGCTGGCGTCGAGAGCCAACGACGAATGGCCAGCGACATCGAGGGAGATCTTGCTGGACTTCATAGTGACCGCTGACGCGTTGCTGGCAGCATTGTCGATGGTCACGTTCTTCGATTTCATCAACATGCTCGTGCCTCCGACAAAAAGACTCGTGCCGTGACCGCTTTCAGTGCGGTTGTTGATTGCCACGGACCCGTGCAGGTTGACTTGGTGGGACGCACTGTGGGATCCAATCTCGGTGACGGATTTGTCGGCGCGATCCAGCTTGGCATTGAGGAAAACACTGCCGCGAATGACATCGTCGTCGTCACCGTCAGTCGAAACACCACCGTTGATCACGACGTCACCACCACTGCTCGCACCGTCTCCTCCACTGATCTCGACAATGCCTCCACGCGACTGGTTCTCCGAGGTTTGCCCAACGATCGCAAGTGCCATCGGCTTGTACACCCATGATTTCTTGGATGAATTGCCTTCAGTGGGTGGAGGACACGTCAGCAGCACTCTCGAAGAGTTCACCGTACCGACCACGAGCTTCGTCGAGTTGAGCTGGATAGGGTGGCGAGACGAAATCACAGTCGAATGCTGGTCGTGGTGGAGTTGGAACGTCCCTGCGATGGAAATGTCGCCCTTGGCTGCGTCCACAGTGACGCCTTTGCCCTCAGGGTCTTCTGCATTGTTGTTCATGACGTTGACAGTCGCGTCTGGGTCGATCACGAGAACGCGTTTGCCGCCAGCACTCAGCGTGATGGTGCCTGTCTTCGAGACCAAGTTGAGGTCACCGACTTCGCTGATGCCGCCCGTGAGGTTTGCCGCCGTCGTCATCGAACTACCGTCGTCGAACACCAGCGCACGCGTCGCGTACACGTAGTCGCTCTTGATGAACGGAGCTACAGATCACCATGTTAGCGTGAGTATACAACCACCGCCACCGTCACAATTGACAAAATACAGCCACGTACCGTCAACTTTGTTTGTGAACGTCGCAGTGCCGTTGCTCGCTAAGGAAACGCCGTAGAAAGGCTGCGCATCCGTCGGAGTGAGAGCTCTTCGGCCGATCTTGAGCTCACCATTGCCGAACGCGATCATCGCCTCCGAGTACCGCGACGACGAATAGCCTACACATAACAACAAACATCAATCAATCAGTCAGTACAATCACACAGAAGAGATCAATCCGTCGACGTGTACCTGTCTTCATGTAGATCTTGGCGTCGGCGCTCTCGGGCGACACGACAGTGAAGCGGTCATCCACAGTCGTGCCGAACAGATCGTTCTGGTGGGACTCGAAAAAGTCGGTCTGCGTCAAGTAGATCACCAGCACGCACATGACGGCGAGCGACAACACGTTTGAGATGAAGATGCCGGTCCAGAACGTATCGTCTTCGCCTCGTTTGCGGCGTCGGAACGCGATCCGTTGCAGGATACGACCGCGTGAACCAGCGCGTCCGTACTCTCGCGATGGTACCTCATCACCATCAAAGAACTGGCGCTTCTTGCGCAGCACTGGCAACCGCGCGCGGCTTCGTCTTCGTCCGGTGGTCGTGGTGGCGTCCATATCAAGTTCCAGCTCGTCGCCTGGAGATTGCATGGGGATCGCATGACGCCCACGACGGTACTCGTGCTCGGTCAGCTCCAGCTCCGTCAGTCCCGAGTCGTGGTCGTCGTCGTCGGCGTCTTCCAGCGCGTCGCTTTCCATGCTCTCGTCTTCTTCTTCGTCGTCGCGTGAGTTTGAGTTTGCCTCGTCGTCGGTCGTGTTGCGGCTGCTGCTAGTACTGCGTAGTATCGCAGGGCCGTCGCTTCTCACGTCGATGACACGCTCAGACGGTGGCGCATTGTATCCAGGGGACGCGGAGGACGCTCGTAGCGGCGGGGAGCTCATGGAGACGTCGGCAGCTAGCGTCAATATTGAGCCAATTGAGGCAGGGGCTTGGTCAGCTTATTGCTTCCCGCCTTCCACGTGTGGGCATCATCACGTAGAGTGATGGTTTGTGGTGTGGTCCACAGCGATGTAACCTGGGTTACACTGGAGACGAAAATGAATTGGAGAAAGAATTGTCATGCGATTCATGTCCCTGTTGAAGTTCGTCGACTGTGTGGCCATGAACACGCACCACCAGACTCCGTTCATTCCAGGAAGACGGAAAGCATTGGGGAAGATGACGACGATCGAGCGCGCCTCCGCGACGCCCGTGCTGTACAGCTACTGGCGCAGCAGTTGCTCGTGGCGTGTGCGCATCGCGCTGGCGTGGAAGGGTATCGACTACCAGTACAAGGCGGTGCATCTCGTCAAGGACGGCGGCGAACATTTCAAGGAAGAATTCACCAAGGTGAACCCAAACCAGGTAACGACTGCCACTCATTTTCACCACTCTCAATCATCTAGATCGGCAAATTGATTCGCTAATGGGTCTGTAGCGAGTGCCTGCGCTTGTCATCGATGGACACGTGCTCTCGCAGTCGGGTGCGATCGTGGAGTACATCGAGGAGACCCGCCCCGAGCGTCCGCTGCTTCCACAGGATGCGTTCCTTCGAGCTCAAGTGCGCAACATTTGCCTGTTGATTGGCGCGGACACGCAGCCAGTGCAGAACCTTGCGATCATGACCAAGGTGAAGTGCATTGCATGTTTACGAACGTGCGTGACGTGGTGCTGATGCGTGATGTGGGTATGGGTACCGGGATGGGTGCATGCAGGCCGTCGAATCACTGCCAGAGAGCGAGAAGCCCGCCAAGAAAATCGAATGGGCCCACTTCTGGATCCACCGCGGCTTCGTCGCACTTGAGCAGCTTCTCGAGACGACCGCCGGCAAGTACTGCGTGGGCGACAGCGTGACGCTGGCGGATCTCTTCCTCGAGCCGCAGGTCTACAACGCGAACCGCTTCAATGTCGACATGACGCAGTTCCCGATCATCTCGCGCATCGCCGCCACGGTGGCCGAGCTGCCCGAGTTTAAGGCCGCGCACCCGTCGCAGCAGCCAGACGCGCAGTAAGCAGTTCAGACCACCATGCTTCAAGACCAGGATGACTCGAAGGGTCGAGGATTAATGTTGATGGAGGGTCGTCAGTGGCCATTTTTTTTTTGGAGAGAATTTTCAGAATATCCTTGAACTAAAAGGTCGTCATTTCAGTTTGTTTTTCTCTCCGAGACTCCATGAGCAGGTAAGTCAGTTTGTATTTTGGTTTGTCTTTTGAACCTGTGATCTGTGACGAGATGTGAAAAAAATTGCGTGTTCACAAAATCCAGCGTTCAGCTTGGGATTCCGTCCTCTTCCTCGCTGGAAAGAACAATCGTTTTGTAGAGGTTTGATTAGCCGACGTTGATAGTCGTCTTCATCTGACAGTGTGACACAACATTAGATATAGCAGTTAAAAGGGGGTAGGTGAAATCTCGCAATTATTGTCGCCCTGGGAGCAATCGTGTTGGGTATTTTTCGATGAGGGATAAGGTCACCATGTGTCCAGTCCGGAAATGTGGATGCGAGGACGAGTCGCGCTGTGAGCCATAAACGTCGGATTTGGAAATTGTGGCTCGGAGCGCCCCAACTTCATGGAGCAAGGAAAGAAAAGAGCCTCCCACGCTGGCTTGCGCTCTCTTTCTCCACGTGACGTTCCCATCCCCGCATCCAGACGAGGCGTAATTTGTTCCGGCCGCGCCTCCGCTGGAAGTCTCGATCGATCTCGGAAGCCGCACGGCGGTTCCGACCCCCAGCACCTCCAGTATCTACTGCATCTAGTACCGAGAGGTACAAGCAGCATATCTTGTGTTTGTTGCGAGTCCCAGCATCCGACTGAACTCCAGTGCATAGAGATCCGAGAAACAGAACCCAGAATTTCTCACGGACTTAATCTTCGTGTGTGCGTGAATATTTTGTCGGCACATCGAGTCGGCTTGTGTTCCGTCGCGGTATTCAGAACCGCTAGTTGATTCATTTTTCGTTCCCGCGCACGGAACCGCCAACGCCAGCAACGCCAACGCCAACGCGTTCGATATTTGTTGGCGATTGTACCAGACTTCCCATCCTTCCTTCCAGTCGTCACGCAGAGCTAGCTTCCAGCACGAGGAGCTGCGCGTCGAGTCCCATAATCCAAGAGTTCAGTCACTCGTCAATTGGAGACACGAAGAGAGATGGTGCGCACGCGGCACCATGTCCACACGAGTGTGCACGAAGACCTGACCGTCTCGTCGCCCACGGCCGAGGAGACCAAGGCCGAGAAGAGCGGCTTCTTCACGCGCAAGATCGGCAACTTTTTACGACGCTCGTCCGCGACGCCCAGCACGCGCATCCGCATGAACGACCTGAACTCGGTGGCGCCGTCGCCCACGAGCCACTCGGCCATGGTGCGCATGGCGCGTAGTCCAGGCAACAAGCAGCCCGTGACGGTCATCGACTCGGAGGTCGTGTTCGGAAACAAAAACTACGCCGTCGCCACGAGCAATGGCGTCCGCATGGCCAACGAAGACCGGTTCCGCGTGATCAGCAACTTGGAGCTGTTCGGCAAGGGGCTCATCACGGCCGACCGAAAGGTCAGCACGTACCAGGACGCACTGGACAAGGGTCTTCTCGAGACATTCATGTACGAAGGCACGGCGCCAAAAATGGAGATGAAGAAGCTGCTCAAGCACAAGACCATGACCAACACGGAGATGTTCGCGATCTTCGACGGCCACGGCGGCGCCAAGTGCTCGACGATGCTGGCGCTGCTGTTCCCGTTGTACTTGCTTCTTTCGCCGGATTTCCACTCCAATTTGATCGCCGCGGCCAAGCGCGCGTGTCTGACGATCAACGACGAGATTTTGAAGCGAGAGGCCGCCAACCAAAGCGAAGGCGGCTCCACAGGCCTCGCGGTGTTAATACGCGACGGCGTCGCCTACGTGTGCAATATTGGCGACTGTCGCGCCGTGCTGATAGCTCGAAGTGGCGTCACGCCACTCACGACGGACCACAAGGCGACCAACGAGAGGGAAAAGCAGCGCATTGAAGATGCAGGCGGGATGGTGCTCTACGTGAAGGGCGTGGCTCGAGTGAACGGACGTCTCGCCGTGTCGCGAGCTTTCGGCGACGCTGAGCTGCAGCAATACGTCATTGCCAACCCAGAAATCACGTGTCACCAGCTCACGCCGGACGACGAGTACATTGTGATCGCATCCGATGGACTGTGGGACGCACTCTCCAACGAGCAGGTCATGGCCTGCATCCGCAACCACCCGTGGCTTTCGATCGACGAAATCGCCCAAGTGCTCATTAACCGAGCCATAGAAGAAGGCAGCATGGACAATGTTACGATCCTCGTCATCGACGTCCGCAAGAGGTAAAATGCGAGTCGACGTGGCGTCGGTGGCCTTGGTTTTCTGCCAGGATCGCCTCATATTTAATCGAAACGTACCATGAACCGTGAGCTCTTCGTCACTATGGATTGCACTGTGCCCAAATGGCGGTACCGATGTTGAAGTTTATTTTTGCTTCAGTCCGCCATCCAGATGGAGAGCTACGCATTCGACGAGGACGAGCGACACCCGGCCTAGCCCAGCTTCTCAGGCGGCAGGTGACCTGGTTACATTCTGTGTCGCAGGGGCGATTCTGGGTACGGCCATTTGAAGGCGGTGTGATTGATTATTTCTTTGAAGTACTCGATCGATCAGCAGGCGTCTGTTACCGAGGCTGCGCAGTGGTTCACGGCAGAGCTCTACGCAGCGGAGGTTGCCAGGCTCGTTTGACCCACACGTGCTGCCATCGAGTTGCATCATGGCCGACAAACGAAGAAAACGCCCCGCTATGATGGCCGCTACAGCTAGCCACTGTGATACCTCGAGCCGAGACTTCCACGTCGTCAGCATCGGCGATTCAGAGGCACAGGTGCCACGCCGACGGAGTGCGTCGGCAGGACGCTCCGAGTCGTGGATGACCAAGGTGACGTCGGCAGTGAGCCACCGGATCTTCTCCGGACGACGACTGAGTGCGTCTAGAAGCACACAGGTGATGCCCATGCTGCATGGGAACGACCACAAAGATGGCGACGACAGAGTAAATGAAGGCGGTCCGCAACGGACTCGAGGCGAGATGCTGCGGCTAGTAGCATCAGAAGCTACTCTTCCTCGCCCGTCGAGTGGAGGCCACGACGAATCGCAGAAACGGACAGGAAGCGAGTGCCCGACCGTGGTGTGCAACATTGATCCTGACGCACTCGGGGATGATGACCTGGAGATCACGGAAACGGACAGCAACCGGTCCAATTGCAGTGTGAATACAATCCATGTCGGGTCTCCTCAGCGGCTGAGATCTCAAAGCCAACTCACTGTCGAGAAACTACATCCGCGGTCTACACGTGAAGACAACGACTCATCAGCTGAGACTGAGTTCCACCGGCGAAGGCAACACTCCGCGTACGAGTCCACCACGCGAGACTGGGAGCCTCTGGTACAAGATACGGCTCCGATCTTGAAGGACTTTTTCAGTCGCAGCGCGACCAAGACCCAGCGAGATCGCGCACAACAGCGAGAGTCCAGACGCGAGCAGCATTATGAGAAGATCAAGCAACGCCACGAGCGTCTGCGAGCACAGAGCGTTCAGGACCAGCAAGCGCAGGAAGAAAATCTGCAGCGTGAGAAAATCGGCAGACTACGCAAACTGAATCAGCAGCGACGCCATCAGCTGATGCAAGAGGCCGCTCATTTCAAAGGCGTCGTCGTGGCAGAAGGCCAGAGCGCTCAGAATCGCTTCGAAACCGAGCGTGAACGGTGGGAGAATGCCTTCGAAGACGAGATCCGAACGCTAGGACAGGCTTACAGGAAGGCCTCGTCCAAAATAGGCGGCGACGAACGGCCCATGACTGTCGCGGGCCTGGCAGTGCCTGAGGCACTCACTCAGATCCAACGCGAGGCCTCCAACCACGAGCGAAGACTGAAGACTGCGGCTCCTGCCGGATGGTCGTCGTTGGAACTAGCGAAGCTCGGTCTCGTGAACGGCCCCACGACGAAAGAATCCAATATGCTGCACGTGGAGAACCCCCCAGAAGTCTTTGAAGTCTTTGGCGCCGAGGCGGAGGCCGACGGGTTATCAAACTCTGAAGAAGGCGTGAGCGTCGAGGAGCTGCTCGCTGAACGGCGGGTGATGGCGCAGCGGATCTCTGAGCTGGAGCAACAACTGCGAGAGTCAAAGCTGAGGGCTATTGTAGAAAGCGGAAAGGCGCAGGGGAGCCACCCAGACGAGGGTTTCTTCATCTAATCCCACTATTTCGGACGTCACTGCTCAATGGACACTGCAGCTTTGCATTGCGCATACCGGTACCGATAAATTATGGACTCTCTCCTTACTTGTCAGTGTTCGCAATGCACTTGTTCACGACATGTAGCAGATGCGAGTTCTCGAGCGCCGCCGCGACGCGCTCCTTGTCGTTGAGCTGCTTGTTCACAGCCGCCTCGGACGAGTGCGTGCCTGGCGTGATGAGGATGTCGACCTTGAATCGCGACGGCAGCGAGCGCAGCAGCTTCACACGCAGGCACAAGCCGATGAGCGTCGCCATGCTGCAGTGCGGGATCGTCGGCGTGAAGAACACGCGCACGTAGCTGTTCGCGTCGTCCACGAGAATGTTCTCGATCGCCATCACCTTGAGCTGCTCCAGCGTCAGTGGGTGCTCTGGGTCGTTCACGTGACGCAGGATCTCTGTGGAACACAGGACGACACAAATATGAGACTGACACGACCACCACAGAACGATTGAGAATACAATCAACGCGCCACGTACGGTACACCTCATCGGCCTCGAATGGGTCCGCCGAGTCCTCGTCCTTGGCCTCGTACACGTCGTACTTCTTGGCGGCGTACGTGTCCACGGCGTACACCGTCGGGTTGGCGTTGATCTTCTCCTGGAGGCCCATTGCTTTTTGCGTGTCTGGTTTGACAATGCGCTCCTCGGGCGAACGTGCCAACCAAGACAAAGAGTGGTGTGGCGCACATAACTTCACGATGTGGACCACACCACAATAGTCGCCAGAATGAAAATGCTGGCGAATATGCCGCGTCCAAGAAGCCAGCGCTCTGGTGATGAGGGAGGGTGATTTGGAGGAATATGCAAGGTTACGACGTGGATAGCTTTGGCGTGATGCAAATATATTAAAACAAAAGTACCAGCTACTCTTTGGTGGCGTCGCGACGAGAAGATAATCCTATCATCGCTAAACACCAAGAAAAGCCGCGGAAACGCACTCTCCACGCAGCAACAAGAAGTCGCTTATGTTCGCTCACCGCGGATGCGACGCGCGAGCTGGATGTCCTTCGGCATGATCGTGACACGCTTGGCGTGGATGGCACACAGGTTGGTGTCCTCGAAAAGACCCACGAGGTAGGCCTCCGAGGCCTCCTGCAGCGCCAGGATGGCGGTCGACTGGAAGCGCAAATCGGTCTTGTAGTCCTGCGCGATCTCACGCACGAGGCGCTGGAACGGCAGCTTGCGGATGAGCAGCTCGGTCGACTTCTGGTACTTGCGGATCTCACGCAGCGCGACCGTACCTGGGCGGTAGCGGTGCGGCTTCTTGACGCCGCCGGCGGTCGGCGCGCTCTTACGCGCGGCCTTGGTCGCGAGCTGCTTGCGTGGGGCCTTGCCACCAGTGGACTTACGCGCGGTCTGCTTGGTACGAGCCATCTTCTTCTTGAGTGTCTTGGGTCTTGTTGTCTTGAGGGTCTTGAGCCTTGGACTGGAAAATTCCGAAATGAAAGGAAGAAGGAAAAGGGCGGAGGGGGGCCGAGAAGAAAACCAACGTTGGTTGTCGCAGCGCCGTTGGGTGCTGGCTGGTTCACTCACTGTGTGGATGGAAGCGCCTTGTGGGGTCGGCGCGAAGGCGAGATGAGCTCGCAGGTGGTGGCCACCATCGCTGTTTGAAAGGCTCGGGAGGGCGACGACTACGGGCAGGGCGACGTGGGCTGCTCGTCAACAAAGAGGCGGGTGTGTGGGAAGGGGTCGGCGTGCCCAACGCTGACGAGGCATGTCTTGGAATTTGTATGGTGGCCCTTTCTCGGATTTCAAGTTTTCAAAGGGGGTGTGCTGCTATACTTGGATTTTGTACAGGCCTTCAGGTCAGTCACGACCAATCTGGCAACAGCACTCGTGAGGGGTAGGTGGTTTCGTCCTTATCCTTTGTTCCGAGCGTTCGAACAACTTTCCAACAACATCACACTGGCGTTGTCCACAAGATCACACAGCTGAAAAAAACAACAAAATCCCATCGGAAATCAACGACGTTCATTCACAGGCTCATGTGATTGATGGAGTTTGACGCCCCGACAATGAAGGTCCTTCTAGGTGACAATTCTACAGTGCAAGCACACCAACGCGAAAGCCTTGTTTAAGTTTGCCATCGCTCGTCATTGGAGGGCGAAGGAGGTGAAAACTACTTGTTTCCAGGGTGCGACACTCTACCGATAAATATGGCACTCCGCACAGTGGCGGGAGCGCCATATCTGGTGGGTGGCCACCGGTTCTCACACCACGAAAAGTATACACGTACTGAATCAGGACAACTGAATTTTATTACTGACACGGTAATTTTCGACGGATGCAATTTACTGGGACCCGCTTCCGTTGGAAGACTTCGCAAGACATTGTGACCTGTCTATGTGCGACTGGACGGACAGTTCAGTCTTCAACTTCCGTGTTCAACTTGAACAGTTCAACTATGTGGCCCCAACTCTCCGAGCACCAGAAACACGAAAGATATCAAAGCGTATTATCGAACTATAGGAAAAATAGGAGGATACTGTGCAAGGGTGCCGCGAACGGGTCTCGAACTTCAACGAAATGCAAACGTCCATGTGTCAGCCACGAATCTACGATCTAGACCACAGGCAGCACACAGCCGTAGACGCCAGTCTCGATGATGGCGCACACAGAGTCGCGGTTGAGGCCGTTCTGCTGCGTCGGACACTTGCCGGCAATGTCACCCGAGCACACTGGCTGTGGAGCGCAGAAGGTTC